>BQNB010056621.1:0-32459 GCA_026074375.1 Tanacetum coccineum
ATTGTCTAGCTTATTTCTGCATATTAGCTTACCTTGCTTATTGTTTGCTTATTTCTGCTTAATCTTGTTTTCTTATGCACTTGAAGGATTTAAGAATTGAAAGCTTTGTGTGCAAACTGCATCGGTAGAGAAAGTTAACAAAATGCCTTTTTCAATCTCAAAAATCAAAGGGTAATTTTTAGAGTTAGGCTTTGAAATTTTGTTTGAAAGTAGCTTGTAGGTCATTGTCAAATTTTTTCAGCTTAATTTGTTCTCAATAGTTCATCTTGTTATCTATTTTTAAGCTCAAAATTTAGAATTTGTCTTTTCAAAATAAAAGGTACATTCAGTACATGCTAAGCACATAAGCAGTTTTCACTTAGTTTTTTTAATTAGTCATTTGAGTTTCAAAATGATTTTAAAAAGCTGTTCCAAGCAGCTTATTGGTCAAGGTTTAAGGTGATATAGCTCTTATAGCCATAAGGTTCTGTTTGCATGCTTAAAAATAAGCTCAAAGTTGCTAGTTCGGACTGTTTGGTTTGCAGTTGTAGGATAAGAGCTTAATTGATTGTTCCAGCTTATGGCTTATTCTTTTTGCTTAATTCTTGCTCAGGCTAGTTTGTTAGGTTAGTTTAAGGGTAGTAATAGCTTATTTTCCTTAGGCTTAAGCTTAATTTCTACTTATTTGTTTTCTTATTTCAAGTAAAAAGCCAAAAATATTTTTAGTCATTTCTATCTGAATGTTAAGCTCTTTTCTGGCTTATTGTTTAAGTATTTCAAAAAGTTTCTTTTATAAAAGTTTCTTATTTTCAGCTTTTTAACAAGGTTGTTTTTGAAAATTTTTGCAAAAAGTTAAAAAAAAGGAAGAGTGGAAGTCAGGGGTGAGCAACGCTCGAACCCCTGGCCTCTACCCTTCTCACCTTTTATAACACAACTCGCAACACACACTCAACCACCTGCCCTAGGAATTTTTCGATTTATAGTTGTAAAATTTATTATTTAAGTGTGTTAGCTCATTTTAGCTTAACAGCTCTTATAAGCTTATTTGCAGCTTATTTGTTCTAGCTTTTTCACAGTTTTTATTTTTTTTAGGATTATAATAGTCAAAAGTATTTTTTAGAATTTTTATAATTAGTTTAGTATTTTTAATATTTAATTTAGAGTAAAACTGTTTTTAATTCATGAAAAATTATAAAAAAGTCAAAAAAATAATTTTCCTTTTTATAAAATTTTCTTTTATAATAATCTAGGATTAGGTTTGAAATTTACTTTCGTAATGTTAATATTTTTGAAATTTCACTTTTTAAAGAACGGGATTTCGTTTACGTTCTCGTTTTCTTCGTTTTTAAGCTTTAAGTATTCTCGTTTTAGAATTTCCTTAGCCTTTTCTTATAAGTTAGTAAAATAGGATTAGGAAAAGTAGAACAATCATTTTAGGTTTAATTTTAGATAATTTAGGTTTTAAATGTCTCGTTTTTTTTAATTCCCGTTTACATTTTTAATGCTTACGTGTTTAATTTTCATTTCTTGTTTACTTATTTTCGTGCATTTATCTACTTGTCATTTATATTTAGTAGGATTTAGAAAACACAAATCAAAAATTCTTTGAAACTATTCAAAACGCGCGATCACGGACTTAACCGATTTTCAATTCACGCTTCGTCGAGGGAAAACGACCCGGGAGGTTTTTGAAACAACTCGGGAGGTTTTTGAAACAACTTTGGTTAAAAGTTTGTTTCTTGAACCCGGCGGAAAATACTTACTATACTATTATTTGATATAATCCTTATATACTTATATATTATATTATATTATATATATAGTGTGTTCGGATTCGTATCAGATCCCCACATACTAGAATTGAACATTGTCCTCAATGTTTTAAGAAGGGTCTCTACGTAAATCTAAAGCCGTTTAATAAGTCGCCGTTGCCGGGGAAGTGTGTTACGATTATCTAGTTTCGTTCGAAGATTAGTGTTTTTGAAGAACCTTCCTCGTGAAGTTATTTTCCGTTTGTGAATATTTTACACTTCTATTTTTCTTTTAATATTAAAAATAACCATTTGTTAATCGTTGTTACGACTCACCTTTAGATTACGTGCTATAAGGAAAGTTTAAGGCGGGTTTGATCAACATCACCCCAAAGGAGAAGGGTTATTCTAAATAGCGCCTCGTGCTTACTATAACACCTCGTGTTTTAGGTCATTGTACAACATTATGTAATTCACAATTTATTTTTAGGGTTTTACACGTTTGCTCTTAAATCGTAATCGTTAAGCTAAATCGCGTAAACTAAAAATGATCATTCAATGTAAACGGGCATTAAACGATTAAATGTTTACATCAAGCAAGTGTTAAATGATTATTATGAGGATAATTATCAACTTTGTTCATTTTATTTTTATTGGTTACGTAAAATGCTTACGTTTCGCGATAAAATGCGTTTTAGCATTCCCAGAAGCACCAAAACCTATCTATGCTTAAGCAAATACCCACGATTATACCCAATACACAAAATAATCAAAATATCATCCCATATATGTCAAGGTGGCCGGATATGGAAGGGATAGGACCAAGAAATATCTATTCATGATTTACTGCCCAATGATAAGGCTATCTTAGGAACCAAGTCTTACAACCATTACTACACTTGACCACTTGTCCTAGATATCCTCCTTTGGTTCCTTGACTTAGTCCTCTATGTATATAAGGCCTTAGCTAAGCAAGTAAACCACATCTCTCATTTACAAAGTGTAAACAAGAACAAAACCCTCCCTTTCTCTCTATACATAGCCACGGCTCAAAATTACTTATCCTAAGTCAATCCATCAAAATTTTCCTACCCCCATAAACAAGCATACACACATCATATCTAAAGACCTTCTAGAGGTATCAAAGGCTTGTTTAACCATTAGCAAGGAAGGAGCAAGAAAAGGAAGCTAGGGGGTTTACTTGGAAAATTAGGTTGTTCACCTTAATTGCAAGCCAAGGGTTGTAATCACAAGGGGTGATTGTTATTCTTTTCTCCTACTTCATCCCACTCAAGGTTATTTTAAAACCTAATCATTTCATACTTGTGATTTTTTGTGTTCATATGTTCATTTTAGCAAAATCACATTAGGGTACTTTTGAATATGTAAAAATGAATTATTTACATATATCACTTGTGTTGTGAACTTATTTACATGTTATATGGAGCTAATATGATGAATAATTACAGTTATAAACTCTTGTATACACTTGGTTTAAGTATAAAAAGTTCATGAGTAAACATGTTAAAATTAGGGTTTCATTAACAACTTTTGATTAAAGTAAGATTTGAGAACTTTTTATCTTGAACACATAGGAAAAATATGAACTAATGGACCTAATATATGTATGACGTAAGATATAAGTGTTGTAAAGTAGTTGTAAGAAGGTGTTGAAGCTTAATGGTATAAAAATCAAGCTTAAAACATGTCTTAATCACAAACTTCAAACTTTCTATTTTGGTTCGAATTTGGTAATAGCCATATTAGGTTTTATAAATATAGTACATCTCATAAGGATTCCAAAATGATAAGAAACTCGAAAATCGGATTTATAACGAAGAAGATACGCTAGTTACGAGTTTACGACGCTAAATACTTTATAAAACAAATTTTATAAAAAGTTACTATTCATGGCAGAAACTTATACTTTGTAAACATCAATAATATGATAAAACTTTCAATTACGAGAACGTGTTCGAAAGAATCGCTAAAAACGGAGCTATAACGAATAAGATACGACATTTACGGGTTTTGCGTTAATAAGTTGTAATCTGTAATGAACAGTAAAACACTATTCACAACAGAATCTTGAAAACCTAAAAATGTGATTTTATGATCACTCGTCTTAATACGAAAGCGTGGGCATAAGAAACGCGAGAAACGGACTTAAAACGACAAAGTTATGTCATTTTTGCTAAAGGCGTAATTATAAACGTTTTTACTTTATAAATACGATTTCACTTAAACGATTAGATGGTGATATAGCTATATAGAAATATATGTGTTATTAGTTATCAAAGTGCTATATTAGTAGGGAGATTTTATTATCAATTTTATTATCACTTAAACGATTAGATTGGGAAATTTTATTATCAATTTACTCACTCAAGGTGAGTTCATAGCCCCATGTTTTACAATTATTGATTTACAAGTTTTTGGGGTGAGAAACATATGCATGTTTTACAAATTGGACGCAAGTGTACATTTTATCATGATTACGTTTTGCCTAAGTAGCGATAACCCACTATGCCCATAAATCATGAACTGTCAATTACTGGAATGTGAGCGCGAATGATTATAGATAGATCTATTTGGGATTGACCTCCCCGTTCGGGTGACTAGCTATCACTGGAAACGAACGTATATCATGTCGGATTTTGGATGTTACGGGTTGAACATCGTCACGGGCAATGTAGGCAATATTTATATATTGTATTCATTTATGTCGAGCTTCGGTGTCATGAGCTTAGGAAAACGTAATTACATTTTGTGATGTCTGCATCTGTTGCATTATCACGGGGAAAGTCTTGCGGTCCTGCTTATAATTACATAAACTATGAAATTCACCAACTTTTATGTGGCGTTTTAAAATGCAATGGCTTTCAGAGATCATTAAAGGGCACGGGGTGCAAAAGGGATACATTGGTGTTTGTTTTGGGATTTCCTGCATTAAGATTTAGTCGCATTACATTTTGTATATTTTGTTATGTGCTGGAAATCTTGGTAATAATAACAATTAAACAAGTAAGCTTCGAGCTTTTTGTAAACAATATTTTAAATCCAATGTATCAGTTTAAAATAAGCTTTAATATGTCGTTCAATATATATATCTTGTGCTAGTGATCTGAGAAGTAACACGCCCCAGACCCTTATTCCGCTGCGACCCAATTTGGGGGTATTTCATATTGGTATCAAGAGCCAAGGTTATAGAGAACCAGGTCAAATGTTTTTGCTGGACTATAACCGTTTTCAAACATTGCATTCATACAAAGGGGTTTTCAACTAGACATACAAAATTAATTATGGCATTAGTTTGGATTAACTAGATGCATTCATGATTGGATCTACGTGGTTAGAAGATATATAACGTATATAAGGATAAGAGTCTTATATTAACATACTTATATAAGCTAGTTTTGATTTCAGATATTATCATGTCAGATTCTGAGCATTCTACAGTTACATACACATCAGTATCCATTCAAGTTAAGGACGATTCAGACATGGGGTCACTAGGAGTTGATGGACCACCATCATCGGACTACGTGCCTGGCCCTGAGGAGCCAGAGCAGGCACCACCCTAACCCGTTTACTTACCTTATGTACCGAAGCCGGTGTACCCAGAGTATATACCACCCGAGGATGATGTCTTTCTAGCCGAGGAGCAGCCATTGCTACCGCTACCTCACCCACTGTTGACTCACTAGGATATATTCCTAAGTCTAATCCAGAGAGGGATCTAGAGGAGGATGATGAGGAGGATGATGAGGAGGATCCTGAGGAGGACCTTGCCGACTATCCTGCTAACAGACGAGACGATGATGACGATGATGACGATGATGATGATGATGATGATGAGGAGTAGGAGGAGGAGGAGGAGTACCCAGCTCCTGCCGACTATACAGTTGTTGCTTTACCAACTGTTGATCATGTCCCATCTGAGGAGGAGACCGAGCCATTTGAGACTGATGAGTGTGCGGCCACACCACCATCACCCCTCATTCCATACTCATCACCATTTCCCCAGATACCATCTCCACCATTACCTATACCATCACTACCACCCAATAGCCCTACTCATATCGAAGTTCCTGAGAGTTGTTTACCGCTTCGGAAGAGGTTGCGTTTTGCTGCTCCCACCCCTAATCATGAGGTCGGGTAGAGTTCAGCAGCCGATGCCTGCTCAGCCAGGAGATGGACCCCTGTCATAGCGAGGGAGAACCCATATCCGGAGCAAGGGGAGACCTTTAATGATTTGTCGATAGGGTTAGCTGGTCGCACCCGAACGTCGATGATCTTAGGAGTTAGACAGGCATACAGATTACATGGGTATTTGATCTGTAGGAGCCATTGAGGAAATTGCACCGACCACCCTAGAGGGGGTCAATCAGAGGGTTACCAATCTTTCTACCACTATTGAGCAGGAGACTACCATCATGTATGGTATGATAGAGGATGCTCAAGATGACTGGTCTCTACTAAGAGCCCAAGTCAAACTGTTGTATAGGGATAGGCATGTTCATCGTCGTTTAGCAGTAATGATAGAGAGAGAGGCTAGGATGGCTCGTGAGGCTTGGGGACTATCCCTGGACGCTAGCGACTATGCACGTTCAGATGTTATGTCATTACGTACTACGATAGTGGGGTAGCGTGCATTGATTTCAGAGTTACAGTCAGCAGATCACAGGAGACAAGGGGTGATTAAAGAGTTGTTGGCAGTAGACCACCAAAGGCAGGTCCAGTTGACTAAGGCATTAAAGTTACTGAAAGGACTACAGACTCAGATGGTCGAGTTTCAGAGGCAGCATGGACCCGCAAAAGGTCCGGTACAGCCTGATGCACCAGGGGAGGCTGGTAGCAGTTCCTAGATTTGGTTATGTTGTAGCTATGCTATGTAGCCTATTAAGTATTATGGGTTATTCCCAGCTAGCAGAATGTATGAGCTTTTGTTTTGTTTAGCTAGCCCAGTATAGGTTCTTTTGTTTAGTATTATCTATCTTGTACAAAACAACTAAGTGTACGGGTATATTCCCGGCTAGTATCGGCTTTAGGTTGTTTCTTTTGTCTTGAACCTAAGTGTAGTAATCATGTTGTATCTGAACCGAACATGTATTTTTTCTCCCAAGTTTATATATGACATAGACGATTACGTTATCTATGACATCGATTTTATTATAAATGAATGTTGATTTGGTATACCATGGTTTTAATTTCAAAAATAGTTTTTGTACATTCACTAAGTGATTGATCTCGTTTATTTAAAATGTGTATTATGTTATTTCATAGTTTTTATGTTTTATGAAATTCTAACGGGTATTATGTTTTCTTGTGATTTAAAGAAAATGACACCAAAGAGAAGGACCACGAGGTTAAACCCAGGTGCAACACCAACACCAGTCACAGACACTCATACCACTACATCTGTCACCAATGCCCAACTTTAGGCAATGATTGACGAAGGCGTTGCTGCTTCACTGGCAACACGTGATGCAACCAGGAATGGCGATGATAGCCATAATTCAGGAACGGGTGCAAGAAGGCCTGTGCAAGTTGCTCGTGAATGCACCTACCTAGACTTCCTAAAATGCCAACCCTTGAACTTCAAGGGCACTGGGGGAGTTGTTGGACTCACTCAGTGGTTTGAAAATATGGAGTCTGTTTTGGCTCGGAGTCATAACAACTATACAGTAAGCATCCAGGGTACAATGGGTAATAAAAAAAAATCAGTTTGCTACGGTACCCACTGCCAAGAAATAGCACTTACATGGTGGAATTCCTACGTTAAGACCACTACTCCTGAAGCTGCCCATGCAATGCCATGGAGGACACTAAAAAAGATGATGACAGACAAATACTGCCCAAGGGGCGAAATTAAGAAGCTGGAGTTTGAAATGTGGAATTTGAAGGTGAAGGGTACCGATGTGGTAACCTATAGCCAACGTTTCCAAGAACTGGCACTAATGTGCGATCGGATGTTTCCGAAAGAAATAGACAAAGTTGAGAAATATATCAGTGGCTTGCCCGACATGATCCATGGCAGTGTGATGGAAACTAAGCCAAAAACTATGCAGGATGCCATTGAGTTCGCCACTAAACTCATGGACAAGAAGATCAACACTTGGGTTAACGTCAGGCTGACAACACAAGAGTCTGATGTCAAATACCGCCAGGAAACAACAGGAATGAGCAACCAAACAAAAGACAAAACACTAGAAGAGCTTATGCCGCAGGAAATGGTGACAGGAGACCATACGAAGGGCCTAGACCTCTGTGTTCCAAATGTAACTATCACCATGATGGTCCTTATGCTCCCAAATTCCACAAGTGCAACCGATTTGGTCATTTATCTTGTGACTGCAGGAATCCCCCAAATGTCAACACTGGGGCTAATCAGAGGGTTTGCTTTGAATGTGGTGCTCAAGGGCATTTCAAGAAGGATTGTCCAAAATTGAAGAACAACAACAACCAGGGTAATCGGGTTGGAAATGCCAAGGCTCAGGCAAAGGTGTATGCCGTGGGCAATGCAGGGGCAAACCCGGACAACAATGTCGTCACAGGTATGTTTCTCCTAAACAACCGATATGCATCTATTTTATTTGATACCGGTGCCGATAGGAGTTTTGTATCTACTGCATTTAGCTCTCGAATTGTTATCACTCCAACTGCATTAGATCATGATTATAATGTCGAACTAGCCGACGGGCGAATTGTTGGGTTAAACACTATTATCCGGGGTTGTACGTTAAACTTCTTAAATCATCCTTTCAACATAGATCTAATACCCGTAGAAATCGGTAGTTTTGACGTGATAATTGGTATGGATTGGTTGGCGAAGTACCATGCCGTTATTGTCTGTGCAAAGAAGATCGTTCGTATTCCTTTTGGAGATGAAACTTTAATCGTTCGAGGTGACGGAAGCAGCAATGAACACGGGACTCGATTAAACATCATCTCGTGTACTAAGGCTCAAGAGTATTTAACGAAGGGATGTCACGTATTCTTAGCAAATATCACCGCAACCAAAGACAAAGACAAGTCAAAGGGGAAACGACTTGAAGATGTGCCAGTTGTTCAAGAATTTCCTAAAGTTTTTCCTGAGGACTTGCCGGGTATACCACCCACTCGACAAGTGGAGTTTCGAATCGATTTGGTACCTGGTGCTACACCTGTAGCACGGGCACCATATAGATTAGCACCGTCCGAAATGAAGGAACTAGCGGAGCAACTACAGGAACTTACGGACAAAGGCTTCATAAGACCAAGTTCCTCACCCTGGGGAGCTCCGGTTCTGTTTGTAAAGAAGAAAGATGGGTCTTTCCGGATGTGCATCGATTACAGGGAATTGAACAAACTGACAGTGAAGAACCGCTACCCACTCCCAAGGATCGATGACCTATTCGACCAGCTGCAAGGGTCGAGTATTTATTCAAAGATCGATCTGAGGTCAGGGTATCACCAGTTGAGAGTTCGAGAAGAAGACATTCCCAAGACTGCATTCAGGACTCGATACGGTCACTATGAATTCCAAGTCATGTCTTTTGGTTTGACTAATGCACCGGCCGTGTTCATGGACCTTATGAACCGGGTGTGTAAACCGTATCTGGACAAGTTTGTAATTGTCTTCATCGATGACATTTTGATCTACTCCAAAAGTAAGAAGGAACATGAAGAACACCTTAGGCAGATCTTGAAATTGCTTAAGAAGGAAGAATTGTACGCCAAGTTCTCCAAGTGTGAATTCTGGATCTCCAGGGTACAATTCCTCGGTCACGTGATTGACTGTCGAGGTATTCACGTTGACCCTGCCAAGATTGAATCTATCAAAGATTGGGCGTCTCCTAAAACACCAACAGAGATTCGCCAATTTTTGGGCCTTGCCGGCTATTATAGAAGATTCATCGAAGGGTTTTCAAAGATCGCCAAGTCAATGACCAAACTAACCCAGAAAGGTGTCAAGTTTGATTGGGGCGATAAACAAGAAGCAGCTTTTCAACTGTTGAAGCAGAAGCTGTGCAGTGCACCAATCCTGGCCTTACCTGAGGGAAGCGAAGATTTCATCGCATACTGCGATGCTTCAAAGAAGGGTTTGGGCGCTGTGTTGATGCAAAGAGAAAAGGTGATTTCTTATGCATCACGCCAGTTAAAAATTCATGAAAAGAACTATACGACTCATGATTTAGAACTTGGGGCAGTAGTGTTCGCTCTAAAGATTTGGAGGCACTATCTGTACGGAACCAAGTGCACGGTGTTCACTGATCACAAGAGTTTACAACACATTCTTGATCAGAAGGAATTAAATATGAGGCAACGTCGCTGGTTAGAGTTGCTGAGTGATTACGATTGCGAAATTCGTTATCACCCAGGGAAGGCGAATGTTGTTGCTGATGCTCTGAGCAGGAAGGAACGAGAACCACTAAGGGTTCGGGCCTTAGTGATGACTATTGGCTTGGATCTTCCTAAACAAATCTTGAAAGCTCAGACTGAAGCACGAAAGCCGGAGAACATCAAGAAGGAGGATGTTGGGGGTATTGGTGGTTTTTATTGGTTTTGAGAATTCAAAAGATCCGGAGAAATTGAACGGAAAAATTGGAACCACTTTTACGGAATTGGACTATATGCTTAAATGGAGGACGTTGGTTACCATGTTATGGCGACCTTAAGGACTTGTGAACATGCACGAGTCCTAAAGTCTAAATACTCTATTCATCCGGGTTCTTGACAAGATGTACCTAGGATATGAGAATATATTGGTTGCCAATATGAAAGATAAGATCGCCACTCATGTTAGCAAGTGTTTTGACTGTTGCTAAGGTCAAGGACCGAAAATCCAAAGACAATCGGTTTTGTTAGTACAAACCCGAGACCTCAATGGAAGTGGGACAAACATTCACGATGGATTTTTGATCACGAAGCTTCTTAAGTCGTCACAAGGATATGACTATATTTAGGTGATCGTTGACCGATTACAAATTCTGCCATTTTTATGCCAATGAGGGAAAGGAATCCTATGGATAACTGGCAATAATGTACTAAAGGGGTAGTCACGAAGATGGATACCTGTTTCAATTATCTGTGATCGTGCCCTCGAGTTCGCATCAAATTTCTGGAGGTTCACTTCAGAACGGCCTTTGGGTACAAGTTTGGATATGAGTATGATTCATCCCGCAAATCGCGGACAAGCGAGGAGGAACATCCTAACTCTCGAGGATATGCTACGTGTTGCGTAATCGATTTGGAAATGGTTATTTGGGGTAAACATTTGACATTTAGTGGGGTTTCATACAATAACAGTTTTCATGCTGAGCATTAAGGTTGCACGTTTGGAAGACTTTATGGTCGAAAGTGTCGTTCACCCTATGTTGGGCCGAGGGTTGGACAAGTTCAACTCACTGGTCCAGAATTAGTTCAAGAAACAACGGAGAGGATCATCCAAATTAAACAAAGGATTCAAACCGCTCGTGATCGACAAAAGAGCTACGCTGATTTAAAGCGTAAACCGATGGAGTTTCAAGTTGGAGATAAAGTTGGCTTACAAGTTTCACCTTGGAAAGGGTCGTTCGTTTTGGCAAAAACGGGGGAGTTAAACCCCAGATATGTGACCTTCAAGTGTTTAAAAAAGGTTGGAACCGTTGCTTACAGCTTGAGGCTTCCTCAGAGTTG
This sequence comes from Tanacetum coccineum, assembly GCA_026074375.1. Classification (NCBI taxonomy): domain Eukaryota; kingdom Viridiplantae; phylum Streptophyta; class Magnoliopsida; order Asterales; family Asteraceae; genus Tanacetum; species Tanacetum coccineum. The sequence continues at coordinate 11,391 of BQNB010056621.1, forward strand.
AGCAGGTGTCCACAGTTCGTTTCTGTATCCAACTTGAGAATGTTATGCTGATGATCCATTAGTGGTTTTTGTTGGAAAGGGACTGCACGTAGAGGACAAAGCGTCATTTTGTTGAAGAGCAGAGGGAAGTAATGAGATCGCGAAGTCTAAACTATTCGAGGCGAAGCGTGTCATTGTCAAGTTCGATAGGAAATCCCTAGGGCGGTGGGTCTGGAGTTTACGTGGAACATGAAGATCAATTCAGGACGAAAACTATTCCACACCTCTTCACCTAAGGACCGCTACCGTTATCAAGTGCGTGTCATAAAGCCTTTGAGGGACAAGGCTCATTTAACGGGGGAAGACTGAAATCACCTCGAATGTTTAGGTCATTGTCCGCATTATGTAATCCACTAATTATTCTTTAGGGTTTTACGCGTTGCTTTTAAATTCATAATCGTTTTAAGCTAAATCGCGTAAACTTGATATGATTATACATGTTAACGGGCATTCACTAATTTATAATGTTTACATCAAGCAAGTGTTATATGATTTTTTAGAGGTAATTATTATCATTGCACATTTTATTTTTATTGGTTACGTTTAGTTTTTACGTTTCGCGATAAAGTACGTTTAAGCCTTTTCCGGAAGCACGTTAACTTATTACGCTTCCATCAAATACCACAATTATACCCAATAGCCTTAAAGTTTATTTAAAACTTCAAGTATTTGTCACATATATAATTATTCTTCATGAAGGAATTCAAATCATAACTTCAATGTAAAATTTATACATTTTCCTTTCTATACCTAATTATACTCAAATAAGGCAAGGAATACATTATATAAATGGTCAAATGCATATCTAACCTAATACATATACATAAATTCGCTGTGTAATTATGACTAGAAAGCAAGATTGAGACCAATAACCATCACAAATTCTTCTAAAGCTTAGATAAACTTGATCTTCAGGACTAGCTTTTCTAATCCAAAGTAAGCTTCCACTCTTTCCATATCCTTCCACATTGTGCATTATTTTCACTAGACATCAAATATCTTCATAATATCTCTCTAAACACTATAAAGTTAGCACGTGCATTACTCTTTGCTTTCAGAACAATTAACCAAAAATCACAAAACTCTTTTCCCTTCTCTCTCAAATCTCGGTCTCAAACCCTTAGTTAAACACAATCCATAGTTTGATTTTCTAATTCACCATATTAGTGTTTTACATAATCATAGTAAGGTATTCTAAGACGAATTTAAGGGTTGTTAAGCTTTGCAAGGGTTTTTAACCAGATATTGCAAGATTAGGGTTTTTGGTATAAGGTAGGGTTATCTTATATTAAGCCAAGAGGTTTAATCACAAGGGTTGATTGTTATTCTTATCTTACTCATCCAAAAGGTTATATCAAAGCTTAATCAAGTCATATTTAAGATTTTAGGTGTCCTATGTTTACTTAGTTAAATTCACCCATTAGGGTACTTTTGAATATGTGAAATGGATTTTTACATTATGATCATTTTTTGTACACTTATTTCTATGTTATTTGAATGTTATTATGAGATGTTTATGAATGGTAGTATAAACACTTGTCACCACTTGGTTAAGTATAACATTTTATGAACAATTAGGGTTTTAAACGATTTATTAATAAATTACAGTGAAAATGTAAATACATGTTATTTGTTATCTTGGACTCACATGAGAAAGTTATGAACTAATGGAATTTATTATATGTAAGACATAAGATATAATTGTTGTAAAGTAGTTGTAACTAAGTATTGAATCTTAACGGTATAACAATCAAGCTTAAAACATGTCTAAATCACAAAACCTCAAACTTTCTGTTTTGGTTTGATTTTGAAAGCATCCATATTATGTTTTATAAAGTTAGTACATCTCATAAGGATTCCAAAATGATAAGAAACTCAAAAAACGGATTAATAACGAAGAAGATACACTAGTTACGAGTTTACGACGCTAAATACTTTATAAAACAAATTTTATAAAAACAGTTACTTTCATGGCAGAAACTTATACTTTGTAAACTCAATAATATGATAACATTCTAAAAATATCAATTACGAGAAGTGTTCGAAAGAATCCTAATAACGGAAGCTTTATAACGAATAAGATACGGACAAAAAAGGGTTTTCCGGTAATTAAAAGTATAAAACACGATTATATAGCTGTTATGAACAGTAATAAAACCACTATTCATCACAGAAATTTCAAAAACCTAAGAATGTGATTTTATGATCACTGAAACTAATACGAAAGTGGTGTGGGCGTAAGAAACGCGGGAGGAGAGAAAACGGCTGTAAAACGACAAAGTTATGTCATTTTTACTAAAGCAAAATTATAAACCGTTTTTTTTATAATGACGATTTCCTTAAACAAACTAAGATGGTGATATAGCTCTACTATCTACATATATATATATATATATATATATATATATATATATATTATATATATATTATATATATATGTCTTAGTTATCGAAAGTGACTTATATCTGACTGGGAAACTCATAATGAGGTTCCTTCGGATGGCGTATTGGCGAACGTTGATTGGATTTCCGTAAAATGTCCTAAATCCTCGTACATCGTATGTCACGACCTCTTCAATATTGTGATAGCTCCGAACGATAGTACGATGATATATATATAGGATTATATACAAATGTTGTTAGACAACGGACTGGACTTGAACTTTGACCCTATATTAAACTGGGTTGCGTTCGGGCGTTTTTACCGTGAGCGTTTTTACTGGGATTTTTTCCATTATCAGTCTACTCACTCAAGGTTAGTTCTTAGGCCCATGTTTATACAAATATTAAATTACAATTTTATTGGGGTTGAGAAACACTATGCTTGTTTACAAATTGACGCATGTGTACATTTTATCTGATTACGTTGTGCCCTAAGTATGCGATAACACTATGCATGAATCATGAATTGTCAATACGGAATGTGAGCGGTTATGAATAGAGTAGATCTATTTGGGATTGACTCCCCGCTTTGGAGTGATAGCTATCTCTGGAATACGACTGTATATCATGTGGATATGGATGTTACGGTGTTGAACATCTCTAGGGGCAGTGTAGGCAATATCTTATATATAGTATTTAATTATGTCCAGCTTTTACGTGTCATGAGGCTTAGGTAAAGTTAATTGAATTTTGTGATGTCTGAATATGTTGCATTATCCACTAGAAAAGTCTTGCGGTCCTGCATATATTTTACATAAACCTATGAAATTCACCAAACTTTATGTTGCGTTTTTATGCATGTTTTTCAGGTCATTGCTCGAGGTGCGAAGGATTACATTGGTGATTATATTATGAAGTCATGGCATTAAGATTTAGTCGCATTACATTTTGTGTATTTGTTATGGGCTGGAAAATCTTTTGTAAATAATAACAAGTAAAGCTTCAGGGTCTTTTGTAACACTTAACTTTATTAAATCCATGTATCAGTTTAATGACTTTTTGCACGTTTTTTTATTATCTTGTGTTGTTTGATCTGGAGAAGTAAACGCCCCGGACCTTATTCGTGCGACCCAATTTGGGGTGTTACTAACAGGTAAGTAAACTGGTATTTCAGTTGATAAAGAATAATTCAACAATACCTTTTCACCTGCTCTTTTTGAAATGATAATAACATCGTGTGCTTGGATGGGATATGCTGACTGGATTGCACGAGATGGCTATTGGCTGTTTGAGTCAAATACATAGGTATTTTATCAAAGTGGAAGCCATAAATCTGGTAAGGCTGAGTAGCAACCATTTAGAAGAACTTGAGGCAAAACGCAGATAAAGACACATATCGGTTTGTTGAAGCATTGAAGTGCAGTCTTGTTTTTGAACGACCAACTGACTAACTTGTCACCACCTAGAAATTGTATGCCACCAGATATACTCTTTCGTGAATCGAGACAACCCGCGTGATCCGAATCTCAAAAAGTAGTTAGTTCAAAACTGGCGTCCTTCGGATACCAGAGTCCCATGTTAATGGTATCTTTGAGGTACCGAAAAGATCGCATTAACCGTCAGTGAGATGGTCTCAGTTCGGTTTCGCTTGACTAACGCGACAATAACATGTTGCAATGTACACATATATGGTTCTACTTGCTGTTAGGTACATGGAGTGCTTACCGACCTACTATGATTATTTCGTTTTGGTCGAATCGATAGTACCATAATCAGCATCTAGGTGTTTCGTAGCCATTGGAGTACCAATGGTATCTCATGAGTACATTCCTGCTTTTTAAGTATCTCTTGAGCATATTAGCTTGGTTTATAAAGATACCACGTGGGGATTGGTGGATCTAAATTCTAAAGAATTTTCAGCTCCCCCATCATTATGACCATATCAAATTGCTTATTGCCTTAGTTTTTCAAATTGTTTTGAATAGTTTTGGGTTCGTAGAACCAAAAATAAATGTCATCAACGAAATTTCACAAGAATATGTCTTCCAATGATTCTGTATGACCACGGTTAGATTATAGAGCTTTGAGAATCCTTTGGATACTGGAAATTGGAGGATCATTCATTCCAGCTCTTGGTGCTTGTTTTGGCCATATAAATGCTTTCGTGAGACATTTAAACATTGGTAGGTTGATATGAGTCACAAATCCATCTGGCTGGTTTACGTACACTTCTTCCTTTAGAGGTCTGTAAAGAAATGCTGTTTTTGACATCCTTTTGGTATACAATAAATGATTTGAGATGTTTGTAGCGTATGCACATGAACAACCGGACAGCTCCAAATCTCAGAGCCAAACTGGTGCAAATACTTTCGAAATCAATTTGCTTCCTTTTGAACTTATCCCTTAGTACAAGCGAGATCTTGTTTACGATAACAGTATTTTCCTCATCACGTTTGTTTTTCTAGAGCACTTCAGTTAATGACATTTTTGCAAAGTGGTTTGTCGACTAATTCCCTATACTATAATCCGATTAAATGGTGAAGTCTTCCTTCATTGATTCAATCATGCAGATCAGTCATGGCTTCTGTGATGTTCTTCGGTTCGGTTTGATCACGGTAAGTGAGAAAACATACTCTTCGCATCTGTTTTCTAGTGACGTCTTGTTCTAAAAGATTTGAGAAGGATTTCCAATGACTTGTTCTAACGGATGATCTTTTGTCCAACGATGTTCAGAAGAAGGATATGGTTGATAGCAATGATGAAGTTTGATGAATCATCATGGATGAGTGTTGTCTCCCTGATCTTGTCCGGTGTATAAAAACATCTACAAATTCTTGTCGTCAACTATGCATTTCGTTATTGGTTTCTGCTTCTTAGGCTAGTCAGATCCTAAACCAAGGACCAACAATAGTTGGTTCTTGAGTTGGTGCTTGATTTGTAGTTTGAGGTGTTGTTTGAATGTTCAATGGAGGTGCATATGCAACAACGGCTGTTGTAGAAGAGTGAGTTGTGTTATGATGTTGACGTTTATTAGGATCATCAGCAACATGTACAGTGGAAGACTTTGACACAACTGGAGTAGTTTCATTGAGTAATTCATCAAACATCGGAGTAAATAGAAAATCCATCTCATTTGATGTTGTTACTGTCTCAGCTGCTTGAGGAACATTTTCTTGACTTTGGGGTTCGGGACTTAAACTGTCTTGTTCAAGTACCGTAGTCAGACATTGTGGAACAGGGTCAGAACTGACGTGATCAGACGCCATTTGAGGCAATTCGTCAAAGTTAACATGAATGGTTTCAACTATTATTCTTGTTCTCTTATTAAATACCCTGTAAATTCTTGACTGAGTAGAATACCCTACAAAAATACATGCATCACCTTTTTACTTCATTTTATCAAGATTTTCACCATCTCTGACGATGTAGAAAAGAGAGCCGAAAATGTGAAAGAACTTAACAGACGGTTTTTGACCATTGATGATGTAGTAAGGTGTTTTCTCATGTCGAGGAATTATGAGTGAACGGTTTTGAGTAAAACATGTTGTTGCAATTGCTTCAGCCCAGAAGAACAGAGGAACTTTAGCGTCACTTAGCATTGTTCGAGCAGCCTCAACAAGAGTGTGATTCCATCTTTCGACAACGCCATTTTGTTCAGGAGTTCGAGCAGTTGATGTTTCGTGTCTTATACCTTCTTTTGCAAAGTATGCAAGAAGAGTTTTATTCACAAATTCGGTGCCTTTGTCAGTTCGAACTGTTCTTACTTGAGCATGAAGTCCTCTTTGGACAAGTGTGAGGAAATCAATAAGAACTGCAGGTGTTTCATCTTTGGACCTCAAGAAGTGAGTCCAAGTGTATCTGGGGTAGTCATCAACAATTACAAGAACATATTTCTTTGCATTAATGCTTTCTACCCGCATGGGACCACATAAGTCCATGTGTAGAAGTTTTAACCGTCTTTTGGAACTCGGGGTAGTCTTAGTGTGAAAGGACTTTCTTTTGGCTTTCCCCAACTCACAAGAAGAACAAAGATGATCTTTGATGAATTTTAATTTTAGAAGGCCAGTGACAATATTATTCTTCGAAAGCAAGTTGATGGTGTTGAAGTTTAGATGTGAGAGACGACGATGTCATAACCATGCTTAAGACGATGTTGCTTTAGCCATTAAGCAAATTGGATTGGGAATGGATGTTTCTTAAAGATTAATGGAATATAGATATGTGGCACAAGATCCTGTGAGAGAATCATTTCCCTTCAAATCACGGATATAACATGTAGACTTCTAAAAAGCAACTTCTAAATCCGCGTTACAGAATTGACCGACGGAGAATAAATTGTGATTTAGCCCTTCGACGTAATAAACCCGTTTGATAGTTATAGTTCCTTGAACCAAATCTCCATAACCAAGAATCGGTGGAATTTGATCATTTCCAAATTTCACCGTACCCAAAAATTTCTTCACAAAATTAGTTAGAAGTTTGAGATTTCCTGTCATGTGCTTTGAGCACCCAGAGTCGACGATGAATAGAATTATCTCTACGAGCTGCAAAAGAATTAGATGACAATGGAGTATTGGACATAGTGGAACGCCTATGAGTCATAGGTTCTAAAATATTAGTATTTCTAGATGCATTTCCTAGAGGCATACTAACATTTAGGTTGACATTTCCTATTGTGGACTTAGGTTTCTATTTGTATCCGGGTGGTGTAAACTTAGGGTACCACCAACTGCATGTCTTACTAACTTGCTCATATATCTTCCTAATTATGTTTCTAGGTTTCTTGACAGTGAAGTCTGTGGAAACTGTTTTCTTATGGGATGTTGCAACAGATTGATTCATAGTTTGCTTGGGTTCTCTAGTACTAATAGGCACAGCAATTGGCTGTCTAGTCCTAGAATTAATGCCATCAATATAATGTAGAACACACAAGTCATGATTGTCAGTCAGCACACATTTTCCACAAGTAACACAAACAAAGTTAACATTCGAGGTCTTAGCATTCAAACTGTCATTACACGCAGTTACAGATATTTTATTATTTGAAAACTCAAAATTCCTATGGTGGTCTTCTACTTCTTGCTTCTTCCCTTGACTATTGTTAGGCAAGACTCTATCTCTCATTCGATTGCTCTTAAGTTGTGGCCTGCTAACGCTAGTAGTAGGAACTACTCCTGTAGAAAAGGACACTCGTTTGTTAGTTTTCCTAATATCTTGAGGCAACTGTGGTGTTCTAGTTTGATTGAGCTCTATGTGAACTTTATACATTCCTGGAGCAATCACATTTGTGTTCTTTAAGATTGACTTTATATTCTGAGGCAAAATCTGTGCAGTGACTGGTTTTGAAAAATCATTTGACACATTATTTTTGGTAATTGACTTTGACTTTGAAAAATCTTTCTTGTCAAGAGAATCTAAAAAAATAGTCGGTTTTCCTAAAACTGATTGTCTTTGACTTTTAAAAGCATTCGGTTGTAGAATAACTAATGATTTTTCAAACTTAGTTTCTACATATTTTCTTTTCATTTTTTCAATGAGTTTCTTCAACTCACTTATTGCAATTCCTTTGTTAGTCTGAGTACCTGATGTCGATGCTTGCTGCAAATTTGCCATCAAGATGCAGTTTCCATTGACTTCCTCAATCTCATTAATATCCCCTGCAGCAACCATCAGATCAAATTCTTTAGCTTGGAGCTGGATTCTTGCTTCTTCCTTTTGAGCAATCAGTAACTGAGTCTAAAGACAAGTAGCATCCCTTCTCTTTTGTCTGACTATGTAGTTCCTAGCAAGATGACCCATTCCTCTACAGTTGTAACACCTAACCTGATTTCCATTATTCCCATTGCCATTACCTCTAGCCTATGCTGCTACAACATTACCATTCCCAGTCTGATTCGTATTTTTATTAGCAATCCATGGAACAACAATAAGCCCATTCTGATTTCTAACATTCTGAACACGATGATTCTAAACTACATTCTGAACAACCTGATTCCTGACATTCTGTACTGCATTATACCCATTTTGATTCCTTGTAATGTGCCCATCATATTGTCTAAACTAATTCCCACCATTTCCTCCAACCAGTTGTATCTGTCTTTCTTGTCCCGTATTCATACCAGGCTGTGCAATCTGCATGTTGCCGGGATTAGAGGAAGTTCTCTGGTTGTTGTTGGTTGGTGTAGAATAGTTTAGTTTGAATTCCTTAGCCATTAGTACAAGTTCCATGTTCATTGTAGTTGTGGGATTTGTAATGTATTTGGGATTAGGCATTGGTTGTTGCATGTAGTTTGTGTTGAATGAAAGTTGTGGGATATAGTTGTTGTTAGGTTGTGGTTGTTGCATGTAGGTAAATAGAGATGGTTGATCTGGGTGAAACACTGGATAGTTATAAGGATTCTGAGAATTTGACATTAGTGCCAATGGATCATGTGTTCTTGTAAGCCGCTCTGCTCTGATTGCATCCATATCTGCTTAATTGAATTTCAAGAAATCATACAAGTGGATATAGTCAACTTTATGCATATCCTTTGTTTGATGAACAGTAGTGACAGATCATTGCCATTCAGGTTGTAGATTGTTTAGAAGCTTGAGATTGCTGGCTATTTTTTTGGAAAATGTTTGTTTCTGGAAAAATCATTCATTATCTTTGAGAAACGATGATAGTACGATTCAATGGATTCTCCTTCAGTAGAAGTAAACCTTTCCTAATCATTAAACAACTTATCCTTCTTCTCCTGAACCCCAATGCTAAAACCTTTCATCATTTGTTCAACACGTAACCAGATTTCTTGAGTTGTGTCATAGCTGTCTACAGCAGCATAGATATCTTCTGGAAGACCTATGAGAATAGTCTGAATTGCTTGGTCATCAGCTTCCATTTGCTTTACTTCTTTATCTGTGATTTCATCATCTGTCTGCTCATGAGTAGACTCAGCTACAGGAGGTACACTGTTAGGATCACCGGGTTCATGGATCATTCGTCTTACATATGGATCATTCTTGATTGAATTCATAAGCAGTTTTCCATTTGATTTACTCTTTGCATAATGAAGAAGACGAGAAGACCATGGAACATAGTTGTCTTTGTTGAGCATATGTGGACGGTTCTAAGAACCAACGGCATAAATGTCTTTTTGAGTCGACATTGCAAAAGTGATGTGAACTGATATAGTAGGATCATTTTAATGATTAGTGATTATGCAAATCTATTTTGCGGGATTTTACAAATCTTGATTAAGCCAAGAAAATAAGCGAATATTTCGCGAAATTGTACAAATACAAGAAGAAACCGTGAAATAAAAATTCTTGACAAAAACAGGTGTATAAATCGCCTGATTACACACAAGTGTATAAATCACCTGTATAAATCACCTGATTAAATACAAGTGTATAAATATCCTGTATAAATCGTCTGATTAAACACAAGTGTATAAATCGCATGTTTGCATAAATCGCCTAAATAAATCAATGCATAAATCGCCTAAATAAATCAATGCATAAATCGCCTAAACCAAAAATAGTGCATAACTCGCCTCTACCAAAAATGGTGCATAAATCGACTGAATTTGAAAATTAGTATAAATCACCTAATTTGATTTTCGGTGTAAATCGCCTAACTCACAATCGGTATATTCCGCTGAATTTGACCCGGTGTATATTCCGCCTAAAAGATTTTCGGTATAAATCGCCTAACTCAAAATCGGTATATTTCGCTGAATTTGACCCTGTGTATATTCCGCCTAAAAGATTTTCGGTATAAATCGCCTAATTTAAAAATCGCATAAATCGCCTGAAACTGAATTTCGGTATAGATCGCCTAAAAATCACTTTGCATAAATAGCCTGTTCATAAATTGCCTGTGCATAAATCGCTGCCTTCAAAGAGTGCATATTTCGCCTCATTCAATCGAAAATACAGAAAAAACTTTGAAAATAAGCACTTTTAACCACTAAATAAGGACAACTAAGCTTGCAAATAAGATCTAGCGATTATACAAACTTTAAACTGAATAAGCACACTAAAATAAGCCGAAAATCATGATAAGCCACGAAATATATAAACCACTAATAAGCCGAGTTCTATAATCTCAAAATAAGTTATTTTAAGGACGAATAAGCCACGGAATAGAATCCATAAACAAGATCTAGCAAGACATAAGGCAACAAAGCAAAAATATACCCGAAAACGATATATAAGCTTAAAGAATCCGCGGATTGTTTTTCACAAAATAAGCCAAGAAAATAAGCTCACAATAAGCACAACCTAATCACTAAATACTCCTAGGCTCTTGATACCACATGTTGGCTTATATCACTTCACCATCATCACACAAAATGAATAGATCTTAGAGATAGAAAGAGGGTTTGAGAGAGAGAAACAAAAATGAAATAAAATGAAGAAAATGGTTATTGTACTAAGAGAGAAATATGAACAACCCTTCCTAACAAGCTAGTAAGGGGTATTTATACCCTAAGAGGGTTCAGGCCTTCAGAGGCTTTCTATGGGCCAACTTGGACTGAAACATAGCAACTAGTGGGTTTAAAACCCGTAACTTAGGCCCAATTAGCTTAAACAATTCCCGTAAACTAATAGTTTCCTATACAATGCTCGGGAATAAATAACGACCATTATTTTACTAAAAACGATGCTAACATTAAGAAAAGGGTAGAAGACGTGCAACTTAGGGTGGAAAGTTATTAGACGAAGCTCAACATCACAATGCCACAAATCACATGTGTTGGTCTTGAAGTCAAAGAACCATATACCATACTGTACAAACTCAAAGGTGTGGTATATATGAACAAGAGTGATAACTCTTTAATTATACATATTTTTGGCGGCATTATTGTATAAATTTTTATCATTTCTCGTTAACTTTTGATACTTAATAGCATGAAATGTGTGTAGGTTCACTTGAAGTTAGTCCAAGCTCAATAGTACTCAAATGCAAGTGTTTATGCCTTATGGAAGTCAAGTTAAAAGAAAATAATGAATAGACTCCAAGGTAGCAAGGAAATGCGCCGCACTTTTATATAAGTACGACGTACTTGTCAACGAAATAAATGAAGTCAATAAATATAAGAAGTGCGCCGCACTTCTCTACTGTATTAATGATTATATAAGCGACATAGGCTAAGTACGCCACACTTTTATATAAGTGCGCCGCACTTATGGCGTCGCCCAGCCTATAAATAGAGACGAATTTTCAAGCCATTATAATACAATCCATATCATCACACAACAAATAATTCTCTATCAATCTTCATCATTTCCTGGGTTTTATACACGAAATTTTGGCGAAGACGAAGACGGTTTCATAATATTTAGTATAATACGGTTTAGTAGGATTCAATACATGTAAACGGGTCATGTTTTGATCCATTTCATATCCGAACCTCGTATGTTTCTTGTTTCTCTATTTAACTTTGTTATTATGAACTACGTAGCCATGAGAGGCTAAACCCTCTTATGACTACTCGGTTATGTTAATATAATACAGAAGTATTTGGTACTATTGTGATCTTGTTAATCTTAAGCTTACGTTGAAATCTTATTGTGTCTAAATCTTGTCAACTTTGTTCATCAACTTTGATTGTATACTCATAACGGTATAGGTCGAAAAACCCGTTGTGTACTATATAGTTTAAAAGATTTGTCTACGATCTTTATCGTTTGGTTGGAGAAATCCGCTTACATTAATTGATAAACAAAATAGATTTGATATAATAGTAACTTGGTTATTTGCGTGACACACTTAATTAAGTTAACTAATATAAGTCTTAAGTTAAAAACAATTAATTTGTGAAAACGTTTTTTGACGAGGAAACCTTTTTATAAGTTAAACAACTCAAATCGAAGATCACAGTTATACCATTGCTACTGAGTTATATGAAGTTTTTCGAGTAGTCATATTCCTTTATCATTGAAACTTCCCATTATCAGTTATCCGTTATTCATCTCGAAAAAGTTGTTATAATTTGTCTTAACTATTTTGATTATACGAACATAACCAAATCCCTGTGGACGACTTGGTCTTACCTGAAATATTATACTACATACGTGGGTTATACTTTACCCGTGTGTTGGTTTATAATTAACCGATAATTCTAGTCTTATAAATTTATAAATATAAAGCTTTCATAACACATCAAAGAGCAACCGCAAGATTCTGATGAGGGATGACGAGTTGTACAAGTTTAGCGATGGAACGCTCAAGTCAGTTTGTGATACTCTGGATCCAATGCTGTATAACTTCGACTTGGGCTACAACAATGAAGGCATGCCGAATAGAGCTTGGAGTGAAAAAGATCAAAAAAGGACAGCATCAATGTTGAAAAAGATCAACGAGACATTGCTGGAAAGACGAATAATGAGGAGCTTAGAGAGCTTTGTTGGTGGGAGATGAGTCAAGACTGACCACAGACTGCTGATGCGGACAGAATGACTTTGTCATTCTCTGTTTTTGCTCATTTCAGGTCACGTCTCGTACAATATCTTGTGAATATGTAGTGTAAAGTATACAATGTTTGAGTACAAGTTTTCATAAATTTTTTAATAAATTCAAAATCTTTCAAATTAAGTACTCAACACTATATCACTCCCTCATTAATTGAGGGGGAGCAAAATAAAATGTTCCTAATAAGCATGATAATTCAGAAAACATTTTTCTCCCCAAAAGCTTTTCAAAATATTTTAATCAATTGATATCCAAAACATCAAAAGATTTGACATTTTTGATAAGGGGAGAAAATGTGATTAAAATATGCAATTAATAAACGTGATCATTATGACTCAAGTGTGGTCTCCTCCCTTTATGTGAATAACGTTTTCGAATATCAATGCACGTGTGTAGGGGGAGCATTTATGAAAAATGAAACTATCAAAGTACAAATGTTTTGATATATATCACAAGTACTTTGATTGATTTTCTAATGGTTTTATGGCTACAGTGGAAATACCCAATGACTAACCAAGTGATAATTCACAAGGAGATACAAAGCGGTTAAGTTAGGTATTCGTTTCATGATCCAGCCAGAACCGGAGGGATCTACCCAGGTATCATCTAATAGATAGATTAAAAGTCCTTAGGTATGATATAAAAAGGAGTAAAGTGAGAATGGGAAGAATGTTATCCAATGCATGAGTTATCACCGAAACAAACCTAACATGGTGATAATAAGGACGCATTGGTTTAACATTAAAGGGGTTGAAGAATGAAAAAGAATTGTAAGGATAAAGGGTCTAAAGAAAGAAGTCATCCATACACTTAGGCAGAAACCAGGTCAATACATATGCTATCAGAATCACAAAGATGATTGCTGGTATTAAAGATAGTCATCATGGACCTAGTGATGCAATGCACAACCCTCTCTAGTCACTCAAGATCTCTTAAAAGATTCTTGTTTCAATTCTCACGGAGATAAAACATGTTATCTATCGACTTTCTCACTCTGAGTTAGTTGGTATTGAAAAGGTGGCAGTCAACTCCAGCCTCCGATCACTAAAGCCAAAATGCACTAATTGAGTCTAGAGCCAAAAGAGATCAATAATAAATCTCATTAGGACACAATTCCAAAATACACTTGATGTTCACAAACAAAGAACACAAGTAGTATCTAAGAGTCCTACGCATTATCCTTGTGATATTTCCAGAACATTCAAAGTGATACTCTTTAGTTTCACAGTGACGAATGGAAATCCTTCCAGTGTCAACATCAAACAGCACTGCGGTAGGTGACTAACAAGAATATGAATCAATCTTGTGCCAACTAAATATCGATTTTGGTCCAGTCTATGAATTGACGACACAATCAGTAAGATAGTAACTAACTGATTCACTCTTATTGTGTTGACTGTTTTGAGACGTTTCGGTAATGAGAACAAGCTAGTGCAGCTGAAAACCCTATCAAGGAGATTCTTTGAATCTACCTGATCATAGGTACAATATTCATAATGTAAAACAGGAAACCAGAGGTTATCATAACCAAACCTGGATGAATGACAAAGCCATATTCTTCCATACCTTTTATTGCTAACCCTTATAAATGCAGGTTGGTGGCGCGACCTCTTTCTAGTTGAGTCGGATTCATAACCACGTGCTCATACTCAAGACTTAATATTTCAAGAAATCAAGAAAGCTCAAGATCAAATAAAGATAAAAACTTCCGTTACTCTGATAATTCAACATCTTCCTTAAATACATAAAGTGTTTAAGATAAAGATTATCAAGGGAGATTGTTAGACGGCATTCAAGAAAACACAAAGTATGAGCATGATAGGTCCAAAGACACAAGATCGCAAGAAGAAGTATTACCAAGATAATCAAGTAATGATGCAAGATTTATGATCTCATGAAGTTCAAGATCACTGTTTATCAAGTATGAAGGGATCGATCAATACTACATATGATGCAAGATAAAGAACAAGATTCAAGACTACGAGCAAGACTGAAGAACATTCGTAGAATGCTAAGTTTAAGTTATTTGTAATCTGGAGTGACCTCCTTTAGGGGGAGATTGTTAGGAATCTAGAAAAGACTCGGTCACTTCAAAAATATTAGTTCTTAGCTCATAGTATAAACGTGTAATAGTTAAGTAAGGAAACATGCTGACCCATGGACTATTCATGGTTAGTCCACGCCCTATATATTCCATGTAACTATAAATACCCTCTCCACACATGGAGAGGGTGTTGGGTTTCTTATATATCATATGCATATGCTCTTTCTCTCTCTAGAAAACTAACCATCTCTCTCTCTCTAGAATCTTCCTATAATCCTTTTTGTGTGTGAATGATATCTATTCTTCAAAATAGAATAAAAGGAATCACTTATTTAATTAGAACTAAATGACACTTGCTCTAAGCAAAAAGGATGTCGTATTTAAGTCCGAGTCTTGATAGCTTTTCTGATCATCTGCATTCAAGTTAAAGAGCTGCAAACGGAACCACTTACTGCTATAGCCAAAATGTTTATTAGGAAGGCCACGTACTGCAAGTGCAAAGCCACTTTCTATCAAATAAAATCTGCAAGCTTCCTGTAGACATTACTTTCATTAATAATGGGTTCATACCTAGTAATCATATGGTACGATTCCTCGATAAGTTTAAAAAATATATATATTAAAATTGAAAAGTGGTCCTAGAAAATGAGAAATTTACTTTAATACCACCAAGTGATCTCGGTACTTTCTAGAAAGAACGAGAGCTGAGTGTAGAAAAAGGTTGTGCCTGCATTCATAGAGAAAAATCACAAATAAGAGTTTAGCATTAGGATTTTCATGTAGGTTTGGCTGGAATTGGATATTTGGTGATGCGTAAAAACAAACACTCGTCACACCTTTTGGCACAAACAATACCGGGAGATGGAACGAAGTGCTTCTTCATATGATGGTCAACCAAGACAACTTCCTCAAAGGCCAAATACCGAGAATGCCAATTGAGTTGTAGAGGTTGTTTAAAATGATTAATAGAGTTAATTTAACATGCTCCAGCGTTACAAGATAAATAAAACATAATATCTCAAGATGCGGATCTTATATCTAGTACTGATTGGAAATTTCAGTATGTAGTGTGTTTTATGCCTTGGTTTATGAATTATTATCGTAGTTAAATGGTATAGAAAAATATGAACTGAGGTGCGATGTTGCGATCTTGTTAATAGCAAGATTAGTTAAATGATTTCGTTAAAATGCTAGTTTGGCCAAACTAAAACTGCATAACTCTGTACTAGCTACATAGGACATGAATACATTAGCTACAATGTTTAAAGCCATAATATACTAGCAATAGAGGCATACATATATTGTTAGTAGGTGGTGTGCCCAAGAACCACCTAACACATCAAATTTATATACAAGTTATGTGTAGTGATCTTTTAACCCCTATTTTGAAAATGAGTTGAGAACTACCTTAGATCTCGAACAACAGCGTAGTAAAACGTGTAAAGAAAGACGAGAACCGGGTTTTGTTTGTAAAGCTTGTTACAGAGTACTATTTGGATGAGGAAGACAATGAAGTAGATAGGTTTTAGGAAGACAATAGAAGACCTGTTATGCACTCGTGAAAAGTACATATGAAAACAAATTTATTTTAATGTCATATTTCTTTTGTTTTAGTAAGCATTTTATAGCAATTAGTGTTAATATTTAAAAGTCATTGAAGATTTGATTGAAAAAAAATTTAAATGTTCTTCATATGAGCTTTGAAAATATTGAATTAGCATTTTTAAATGAGATTTATTATAATGTGTCTGTATCTATTAATTATTGAGTAATTTCATTATAAGAATTTGGTAAAGAGTTTGATTGCTTTGTTAAATTTTAATGTTTATTAAGCTTGTGTAGTTATTGTCGATGAAGAAATATATACATATACCTTATGTTATTGAAATATACTACATCGTTGATGTATTAATATTAGTCATCTGGATACATAATGTTTATATAAGGTTGCATACGTAAAATAATGTTATGTTAAAATATTAACTTTAGAGTAAAGTGCATAATACATCTATGTGGTTTTTAAAAAGACCGTCTCACATCCCTGGCCCATACTTCGCTCAATTTCCATCCCTCCGTTAGTAAAAGTGAGTCATCGTACATCCCTGACCTTGAGTACGAACGGTGTAAATATTTTGTCAGTTAAAGGGGAAGAGGTGAGGCAAAAATACATCCTTGTGGTTTGCAAAAAGTTCGTCTCACATCCTCACGTGACCAGCATTTTTTCCCCTTTAACTGACAAAATATTTGCACCGTTCGTCCTCAGGGATGTACGGTGGCTCACTTTTACTAACGGAAGGATGAAAATTGAGCGAAGTATGGGCCAGCGACGTGACACGGTCCTTTTGGAAACCACATGGATGTATTATGCACTTTACTCTTAAATTTATTATTTTTATAATAGGTTTTTTTGTCTTATTGTTTATATGTAAAGTAAAGTAACTCCCAATACCATCTTCCACGGGTTATGGGTCCTAATACCGTCTTCCACGGTGTATTGGGGAGGTTGAGATGTAGACAGCCCTACCCCTACCAAAGGTAGAGAGGCTACTTCCGGTTCTACCAAAGGTAGAAAAGAACCTCCGGTCTTGCAAGGTGTAAGGATCGAACCCTTGACCTCTGGAGACAGAAGCAATGGTGTTTATATGTCTATTTACGTCATTTAACCATTTATAATTACAACTAATGTTATGTAACCAAACAATTTTATGTAACAAACCGCTACAGCTTATTGGTAACTATTACCGCTACATTTCGCCAAACATACCGTTAAAAGCTTCATTTGGCTCCATCTGGTGGGCGATAAAGGTGGTGGTGGTTGTGAGGATGGATAAGAGTGTGATGTGTTGGTGGGTGGTTGTGAGGATAAGAGTGTGTAAGTGTTTGTAAGGATAAGATCTACTTTTTTTTTAATTTTTAAAAAAGGCAATATATATTATAAAGATAAACTAGCAAGATGCTAAAATTACAAGGACACAAACATAATAAACCAAGCAAGCTACACTAACGTACCGACTCGACGACCAACACCTACACTTGGCACCAAACCTGCCAAACACGGTGACACTAAGGGCAAACACCCGGTTAGAAAGTATGATAAGGGTTGAAACCGACCACGACAAACACACGACCTCACACATAAAACATAAGCCGTAAGAACCTCAAAGTAAACAGCTCAACACACAATCTTCCAAGTGGTGTCACTACTAATAGTGAGGACGGTACATTGAAGAAAATACCCAAATGTAAGAATGTCACCTAATGAAAACCCTATACTCATCGATTCTCCAAACTTTTGCTTCAACGACCATCGACAAACACAGACTCTCACGATCCAAATAAGAATGTTCACATCACCTCACCATCGGCATCTCCAAGGTAACCATCTCACGACTTGACCACCTCATCTCACAACCTCACCATCTCCTCCGAAACTTAGAACTCTCATGACTTTCATTATACGCACGACCCTTGAACGGCCTCACCACACCGGCGACCAAAACTCTCATAACCTCACAATACCCACAACCCAAGAACATCTCGTGACCTCACCATACACACAATCAAAACCATCTTGCGACCTCACTGTACCTACAACCCAAACCATCCCGCTGCCTCACCATACCCACGACCCACACCATCACATTACCTCACCATATCACAACTAGAAACTATCTCGCGACCTCACCATACCTACAACCAAAACCATCTCGCGACCTCACCATACCCACAACCCACACATCACATTACCTCACCATACCACGACTAGATACTATCTCACGACCTCACCATACCCACGACCCACACCATCACATTACCTCACCATCCGAAACCATCTCACGAACACATCAGAATCCCACTTGTGCAGGGCCTGTCAATTCCTTTGTTTCAGTCTAGCAACCGTACACCGCAGGCATAGTATTTCACCCATCGAGCTACTGAATTATGTCAAACTAACAGCTTTACTATAGAAACATAATACCAGTTTCACACCCTTTACAGAATACCTTAACTTTCAATGACAATCCTATATACACACATACACATATACATGTATATATCCGCACATAAATAAATATATATATTAAAACTTAAAACCCTATCCTATAAATATAATTGATAATCAGAATTAGCGGCGACAACAGTGGAGGGAGTAGTGTTATTACATAAACAAAGAAGAGAAGAATGGGTTTCATTCCAACACAAAAATGAAGTACTTGCACAAGTATTCTGTCAATTATGATCTACAAGAGATGATTATATATCACAACCTTAATATGTTCAGAAATGAAGTAACCAATGTATATAGCACATATGCAATTAGATAGACAACACCACTTGTGGATCCCCCTTTTCAACCACAAATGTCTTGACAATCTTGTTGCAAGATGTTAAGATTTCCGCTTGGTATGTCCCTTCGAATCCTCTAAATGCGAACTGGCTTTGTTGATCGATATGACCATGAGCATTAGAGAGCCATTCTTTCTTAAGCTCAACAAACCTCCTCCCAGCTTCATTTATCTCCCCGTCTGCATTCACCAAATGAGAATTCTCTCTGCTCATGAACAACTCCCAAAATCCCCAAAGCATTATGCCTTCAACAGCAGGATGAGCATAAGCCTCCCGCATCATTACCTCCAAATCGTCAGCCCTCACGTACTCGTTAACAGAAGAAACATCAAGTTCAGTGAACCAGATTGGAAGCCCAACGATTCCCAGTTTGTCAAGAGCACTACACACAATGCTACCCACTGGACAGTCGATATGTCCTTGAATCCCAATCCCACCTACAACTCCTGCCCCTACTTGTTCTTGTAGATCAAGAATTTGCTCAATGTATCTCTCTGGAGACGATCTTGTGTCACATCCATCTTCGACATGATAGTCGTTCACAAATAAAATGGTTGATGGGTCTAACCGTCTTGCTGTTTTGAACATATTAGCTCTTGTGTCTTTACCTAACCGGTCTTGGTAAAAAGAACCGTGAAGCATTTCATTGTTTACATCATAATGCTTGAACCTCCCTTTGTATCGGTTCACAAGACCTTTCAAACGATTTTCTACAGCGATGGCTAAATCATTTCTACCAAGATTTTTAACCCAGTTTTGAACCGTGTCTTCAACATCCCAGAAGATGCAATGCCCACGAGCCTTAATGTTGTTATCGTCACAAAACTTGAGAAGCTCATCCGCGTCCCTATAGTTAAGTTTGCCTCGCTCTGGTTCTGTCCAGTACCACTTGAGCTCATTTCCAAATACAGCCCAGTTGAAATGTTTCAAGAAAAATGCAACAAAATCTTCATTGTCGATATTTGATCTGCTTATGCAGGATCCTACTGGGAAACTGTTTTGTAATTGTTTGATTATCACCTTTGCTCCATGCATACTACTCAAGTCAGAGCTTAAGAATTTCAGAGTGATGTCACATTTACGAATCTGTTGAATGAAATGCAGGTTTTTATTTATTCAAAATGATTGTAAGTGATAAATGAAGAGATTGAATCGATTAAACAGTTACCTTATCAGTTTGCTCCTTTAATTGCTTAAATCTTGAGCAGCGATCAACAGCAAAGATTCTAAACCCAGCAACCATGAAATTGATTCCTGGAGATGGACCTTGAATGTAAACCATTACTTTGCCAGGTTGCTTTTCGATCCTAAAAGACCCACAAATTTCATGCCACATGTCATCGTTGATCTCTATTTGCCCACCATTCACCCATTGGTCGTCCACTCCAATAGCTACGCTTACATTTTGAGGACCACAACCAGAAGACCCTAGTCGAACCCACGCTGATACCTGGTATGTGACAAAGAGTTTGACTTTGTCTGTAATTATCTGTGCAGGACCCATCCAGGTGTGACTACGGTTAGTGGCATGAATGCAGTGACCACTTAGTGTGTCTCTAGCTGCATGAGGTGCCAGATGAGGTGAACCATTTTTAACAATACCCAGCCCACAGTTTCCTAGAGGAAACCACCCATTTGTTCCATCACGAAAATTGCTATTTGTGAGGATATTAACTCCATAATCTGCATTCTGAATATTACAAACCACCGTGTTAGAATTTTGATCTGCTTATGCAGGATCCTACTGGGAAACTGTTTTGTAATTGTTTGATTATCACCTTTGCTCCATGCATACTACT
>BQNB010056622.1:0-38597 GCA_026074375.1 Tanacetum coccineum
TAAATTCGAATAAAAAGTGGGACTGCCACTATTAATCTCTTCCAGATTAAAGCAAAAAGTTTTAGATTCAAGTAAAGAATTATCAAAGGTGCTAGTCTCCTCCAAGAAAACGTTAAGAGATGTGGAGGAAGACTTGGTCACAAAATTGGAAGATGGAGTGGGATTATCTTTTAATGCTTCGATCTTAGCAATAAGAAGATTGACATTCAACAATTTTTCACGAAGTACATCGTCTTTGATTGCTAGAAGAATATCAGTATCAATCCCTCCAACTTTCGGGATAACAATCTCCACCACCTCTAAGCTGACGAGCTCAGAATCGGGAGGTGATGCCTCAACATACTCGATGTCGTCAATAGAGAAAGAATCGTCATCAATCGAAGTGGAATCATCGTTAGAATCAAAGAAATCCTCAAATTGATCTTTTGAAATGTCAAGAGGCGGAGAATTATCATGAAAAGGCACATCACACATATTGTCAAGAATACCCTCGGACTCACTTGGGATTTAGACAAGGTTCTCGACACTAGACTTTATTACTTCGTCTGATTCCGTTGTCGGAATAGTGTCGAGATGCTCATCTTCCATTATGAGAGAGTCAACGGGCTCCTTGGTTGATAAGACGGGTGTGATTGCAACACACGGAGGAAGTCCAGAAATAATAATATCTCTTAAAGGAATAGAACTTTCCTCGTCATTGTCATCATTGTAGCAAATGGGAATCTTCCAATATCGAGTTTTAGCCGCTTGCTCTTCTGTAATTCGCTTTTCTTCTTCCTTCTTTTACATATATTGACCAACTATATCACATATGGATGTCATTTTCTCCATAAGCTCATTTTGAGAATTGAGAAGCTCATTTTGAGCATTGAAGATAGGATGATTGATGGTATATTGCGGGGGTTGAAATTGGTCAAAACTAAAAGAATTAGGATCATAGCAAGAATTTTGCTCATGATAACAATCTTCATTTATTGGTTGACATTCAAAAGTCGCATGAGGACCCCTGTAATTTTTACAACAAAGATAGGTCCCCCGCAATTTCACAACAAGGATAATGCTGTCGAAAATTTGTGGAAGTTGTTTGCAAAACTTGGAGTATTTGTTAGAAGCGTATGGAAGTTGAAAAAGTGAATGGAGTTCCATTTCCAACAGTCACAATAAAAACAAACTCCATTCATATTTGAATCATAAGTGAAAGGACCTCCATCTTCAGAGTAGCATGTCGGATGAAAACTTGGCAAAGTTTGTGGGAACTCATCGATGTTTTGATTATGGCATGGTTCCGAATTAAAGATAATCGGAACCTTCGGTGGACAATTATAACCATAATGAGCACCTTTACCACAAGACTTACAAGTACATCGTTGACAAAAGATTCTGTCTAACGAATCACCACACTCGTAACAACAATTGTGGTCAATATGTGGAGGACTTTGTGAAGGATTTTCACCGGGGTCCTGATTGAAGACGAATGGCTCTTGAGGCACATTAAAAACGTTAGTATTATCATTGGATGACTCGGAAGTGTTTAGAAAGTCTTTGAAAATTTCATTTTTATCACAAAATGTAAACCAAACTTCCTTCAATTTCTTTCGTAATAGAGTACATCCACGACAATATGGACCATCAACCGGGTTTCTATACTTTGGACAATTATGAGGGGGTCGTTGAGATGAGTCGGGTGTTTTATTAGGATCACGAACAAACTTGTCTATGAGACCCCCTTTAGAACAACAATGGTCTTTAGTGTACAAAGCTCCACAAGACGAGCATTATTTAAACGTATGATTCAAACGATAATCGAGTGACGCCATAAGAATTAAACAATAAGAGGGATAAGAAGAAGAATTAAATGGCAAAGAGGTTAAAGGAGATTATTTTTGGTTTTTCGAGTTTTTTTAAGCAACATCTTTTATTAACAGACAAAATGAGATTGAATAACTTAAACCGATAATCAACTTGCTTCACGGTAGCTCTTTAAAAAAAACACACAAAGGAGCGGAGGAGCAGGAAAGCGCGAAGCTATTAAAAACCTTCTCCTTTCGGGTCGTAGTTCCTCGAAACAACCCTTCTTATACCCCTCTTATAGTTTGTTAATCAATTAAAGGTGAGCCGTACTTCACAAGTGACACAAAGGCAAGTTTTAAATCTTTTGTTGTTTTTAAATACTTTAGGAAAAGTATTTGTGATTATTTGATAATATATTCACAAAAATCGAGAAAATAAAATATTTTTGTATTTTATATTTTTATAATAATAAGAAGAAAATATTCACAAACGCATTCAAGGCACTACAAACTTCAACTCGATAATCGTGCACACCTCCCCGGCAGCGGCGCCAAAATGATAATCGCCTTTTTAGGGGTAAAATATAATCTAAACTATAGTATAAACTTCTTCTAAGAGATTTCAACGAAATTACTTTTGACCAAAGTAAAATCAAAAATCTCCCGGGTCGTTTCCTAACGAGGCGTGCAATGGAAAGTCGAGAGTCGGTTTGACATTTGATGTTTGAATATAACAAATTTGGATTTGGTTTTCTAATTCTACTAAACAAAACGTAAAAACATGTAAATGCAAGTAAAGCAAACGGTAATTAAAAAAACGCGACTTAAAAAAACATAAATTATCAAAATTTAAACCTAAAATGATTTTTTTAACTTTTAATAAATCCTAAGTGGCTAAAATACAAAAACTAAGAAAACTAAACCAAAAACGAAAGCATCTAAAGTTAAAAACGCGAAGAAAACGAGAACGGGATCGAAACCCGTTCTTTAAAAAAAATCAAATTTTACAAATTTTACCCTACGAAAGCAAATTTATTTTTCCTAAGTCCTAAACGATAAAAGCAAATTAAAAAAAAGAATTATATTTTTTTGATTTTTTAATAATTTTTTATGAATTAAAAACGATTTTAACAAAAATTAAATATAAAAAATACTAAACGATCTAAAAAAAATCTAAAAAAATTACAGAAAGTAGCTAACAGTGAGCAGGACCTATGAAAAATAAAATGAAGTTGCCAGCTTATTGGAATAAGCCGAAAATAATCCCTAAAGGGCTGATAAGCTAAATGGTGAAAAAGGGGTTATATAATAAATTGTGTGAGTAGAAGCCAGATGGCCCTACTGGTGCTGATGGTTAGTGTGTGTTTAGTGTGGGACGTGTGTGTGTGAAAGGGGAGGTCATGGGTTCGACCCCCATGGCCTCTCCTTTTTATCAAACATTTTTTTTAATTTTCTTTTTTTTAAAACTTATAAAACAGGCAAGAATAAGCAACTTAAAAAAAACACTTTTTGTAAGACTTAAAAATAAGCTGGAAAAAGCAAAAATAAGCTGACAGTATTGGTTTTTTACACTAAGGACTAAAAGGGAAAACAGTTAAGCTATTTCTAAGGCTAAATAAGCTAAGGGAAACAAGAATAAGCTAAAACAGACAAACCATAACACCTAATAAGCTAATCTAAGCATTAACTAAACTAAATAAGCCACATAATTAAGCTTGAATAAGCCAACAGATTAGGACATGAACTAGCAGGCTTAGACTTAAATACAAAACAGATTTTTGAGCAACTTTTAAAAGCAATTTTAACTAAGCTACACTACATATTAAGCTACAAAACTCTAAACATACTAAAGATCACCAAATAAACTATAATTAATTCCACTAAACACAACAACAACACAGATTTGAAATGCAAGAAATCAAGCATCAAAGAAACTGTTTCACATCAGAAGCCTTTTGGCTTTTAGTACAAGGTAAATTATTGCAGCCCTACTTTTGGCTTATCTAATAAGCCCCTAAGACCTCATTAAGCTTACACAGCTAAAGTTCATACTCTAAAAAGCTTAACTCTCAAAAATCACAACCTAAAACACTTTCTCACTTGCTTAAATCCAAGATCCGAAAGTAACTTTTGAACTAAACCTAATGCATATCATAACTGTTTTTGGACTAGAATGTTTAAAGGGCCTGAACTAAGATGCAACCTTTAAAACAAAAGAAATCTAAACTTTTATGAAGCTCAAATCATCACACTTAAACAGTTTCCAACTAAAATCAAGCCTTAAATCCATATCTCAAAAATCTGTCTTAAGAGGACTAAAAATATGCATACAGACTTAGGCAAAATCCTTCAAAGCCAATGAAACAGTAACTATAACTTGAATACCAGATTTTGTAAGCAAATATTAAACCATTTTGAACATGTAACAACTATTAAACACCACCAAAACTTAAAATCAAAGATTATGCACCTAAAATTCATAAAAAGTCCACAGATTAAACTCATAGTTATAAAAACATGAAAACCTTGGAAAACTTGAATCAAACTTGTAAAAACTTGCTTAAACATTGATATTTAATGATTTGAAATTGGATTTGTGGACTTTGAATGACCAAAACATGTTTTATACCAAAAACAGTGGTTAACCCAAACACCCCCTTAAATTTCTAAAACACATTTTAAAGATAAAACAGTTCATGAGAATCATTAAACTAAATATTTTATGCATCTAGAAGACAAATTAAGCAGAATTAAGACAAAGATAAGCATAAAATGCAGATTATTAAGCAAAGCATAAGTTTAAGCAAAAAGTGAAAAAGATGAACTCACAAAGGTCCAATGCTTTGGTTAGGAACTTAAGCTTCCAAGTCAGTTCCCAATCACCCTAAAGCTTACCAATAAGCACTAAACCCATAAGCTCTTCCTTTTTAAGCTTATCTTCCAAAAGCTCAAAATTTCCAATTTTCTTTTAATGGAACAGTAACTTCACAAAACCTTTTGAAAGGGCTTTGAAAGAGTTAAAACAGATTCTATAAGCTTATAAAAGCTTATAGAAGTAACTTGTGAACAATATTAAAGAACTTAAGAACAAATTTGCATAAAACTTCAAAACTTTTAACTTTTCATAAACTTAAAAAGATTACAAGAACTTAAATGTAAAAGATAGAATTTTAAATGACATAAACATAAAAACTTTTTAAAAGTAAATTTAAACTAAAGCTACACTACTTATTACAAACTGAAATTGAGCTTAGTATTTAAAGACGAGTACATAGGCAGAGAGTGTGCTAGTTGTGTTACTTTGTTGAGGAGAGTTAAAAGCTTCATCTAAACCCTTCAATTTTCTTGGGTCATCAAGGTGTATAATCTGAGCCCTTCAATCTTTTGTCTTTAACCTTGACGAATGGGAGTGTATAGGATTTCCAGCATGTTTTGGTGTTTTGTGGGAGTGTTATGAAGTGGGGTAAGGTGTGGGGGTTTGGTTTTGTCTAGGGGAAGAGTTTTGGACTCTTGTGGCAGAGGCCAGACACACTAGACGCGTGAAGAAGATATACAGTGTATATCTTGGCGCCTTTTTTGCTACTTTGAAAGTTATTTGGTGATTGGCAATCCTGGTCCCTCAACTTGTATTCGTATCTTGCAGGTACAGTCCTTATTGGTATAAGAGTTTGCGGGTTTGACAGAAACGATCCCTCAAGTTGTGTACATATGTTGCATGTATAGCATATTTTTGGAGGTGTTATAGTATTACCTTCCCCGAGCGGTGAATCATAGGACAATTTAGATGCCCTCTCAGACCTAGTTTGAACAGAGGCACCCTCATGGTCTCTTGGCGCCTCGGACCACCATCTGAACTAGTTTCTTGAGAAATTGGGTCAGTAGGTATTGCCGTGGATTGGGTCTTAGCAATGTTACTACTGTTCTGCATAGCTTCTAAGCTTGTAGCAGTAGTAGCAGCCTTTTCCACACTGTCACCCCTCTCCTGATGGACAGCCTCATCTGATACATTGGGTATAGGCACACTAGTCTGAGGTAACTCAGTATCCTTGTTTAAGGCTTGCCTAGGTGATTGAGTCTTTTATGGTGATTATGATTCAATATTAGGGATTGGTTCTTCATGAGTAGGTTGAGTAGTAGAAGGTGGTGGTTGGGGTTCAGAGGGATTTCTTGAACCTTCACCCTCTTTTGTTTGAAGTGCCAGCATACATGGAAACAAAGGTGTGCGTTCCCCAGAAAAACCTCTTTTCATATTGCTAAAAAGTTTTTGAGTTAAAGTAGGAGCAATATATTTTCTGTTGTGAGGTTTAAGAAATCTTTTGTTTTTGTCCAAAAAGATTTGAACAAATCTTGGATACATTAAAACCTTATATTTACTATCTAAGTTTTTCACCATACCATCAAAAATCAATTTAGAAAATTTAAAGGTTATGTTTGTGGCCAAACAAACAAGAGCAGTTGCTATATTACTACTAAATTGTTCCTAAGAAGTTTTCTTAGGACTAAGACAGTGTAGGATGGTATGGATCAAAAATCTCCACTGAGGGGAAAATTTACCTTTTTGAAAAGTTAGTTTATCATCAGTTAAAACATATCCCATCAGTGTGAGTTGATCAAAAATTTCAGTATTTGGCAAAACACTAATACCATATGCATCTGCTAATTGGAGTCTGCCAGAACTTTTCGATTAGAGAAACATAGATAGTAGGATTCTTAGTAAGGGCATACCTGATATGACTACCATTGAGAAAATCTACTATCTCTTGGAATCCTTCACTCCCAGTTGGTTTCTTTAGATAAGCAACCATGTTGTGTTTGTCGCAGAATTCCAAATTTGCCATAAGTGATTAAGTTATGATAAGTATTCTGGGTTTATGATCGTTGATGAGAATATGAGAGTTTGACAAAGTTAATTGAGATTTTATAGAAAGTGCTTGAGGTTTTGATAGGACCGACTGAATAATATTGAATCTTTATCTTGAAGAAAGCTTATAAGTAAAAGAAAGATCAAGAATTATCCAAATTATAGACCCCTATAAGCGAAATTGTTGGCGGAAATATCTCAACGGCTATTAATTAATTAAGGAAATTCTGTTATACCCGAAACAGTATTAACGGTAACACAGCAGTACTAATATTAGCCTAGCAGTATTAACTTTTTGCCTAGCAGTACTAATATTAGTCTAACAGTTTTAACTTTTTCTCCAATAACTATACAACAACATGCCTCTATTCATCACAAGCACACTAGAAACAACTAGATAGACATGTGAGAATTCATGAGGATCCATATTTATGCATAGCCCATGAATAAAGGTTAAGAACTGTTAACAAAACCAAAATACCAGTTATAACCAATTTCTTCCAAAATTAACCTCAAGACTTCCAGCTGTCTCATCTCACCAAATCCAACCATACTGCTTTGCCTATCCTGCAAGTGTTAGTCCAAGAAAACACAATCCAAAACATTTGCTTCTTGACAGTATTAATTGTTGACTAACAGTATTAACACTAGCAGTGTTAAGTATAACTAGCAGTACTAGTTATACCTAGCAGTACTAATTTTAGAGATACCAGTATTAACCTTAATTTCATCCAAAAAGCATCTCCAATCCATTGCAATCATCCTCCCCTCAATTAAAGCAACTATAGGTTGAGCATTCCAATGCTAGCAATCAGAAAGTTAAACCTGCTAACATCAAACGCCTTTGTGAGGAGATCTGCTACATTGTGATCTGTGTGTATCTTGATCACCTGAATCAACTTCTTCTCATGAGAGTCTCTAATGAAATGATGTCTAATCTCTATGTGCTTGGTTTTAGAGTGAAACACTGGATTCTTCACAATACAAATGGTGCTTTCATTATCAATGTAAATCTTGGTGTTCATGAAGTTAAACCCATAATCAAGCATTTGATTTTGGATCCATAACACTTGGCCACAACAATTAGCAGCAGAAACATACTCTGCTTCAGTAGTAGAGTTGGCAACTATAGTCTGCTTTTTACATTGCCATGAAATCAACCTTTTGCCAAGAAATTGACAACCTCCTGTTGTGGATTTCCTGTCAAGGCTAGCACCAGCATAATCACTGTCAGAAAAGGCTTCTAAGTCAAATGGTGAATCTCTAGGATACCAAAGGCCCAATTTAGGTTGACCTTTTAAGTATCTAAAGATCCTCTTCACTGCATGAAGATGTGTGATTTTAGGAGTAACTTGAAACCTTGCACAAGCACAAACAGCAAACATTATGTCAGGCCTAGAAGCTATTAGGTACATCAATGATCCAATCATTGATCTATATAAATGAACATCCACATCTTTAGCCTCTCCATCCTTGATCAATGCCTTATTAGTCTCTATTGGAGTGCTTGTTGTCTTCACAATGACAAAATCAAACTTTTTCAATATATCAGTCACATAACTTTGCTTGGCTTATTAGATTCCATCATCTTTCTGCATGACTTGCAACCTTAAGAAGAAAGTGAGGTCCCTCATAGAACTCATCTGGAACTTATTATGCATCATTTGCTCAAACTCAACACATAGAGAATTCTTTGTAGATCCAAAGATGATGTCATCAATATATACCTGCACTAACAGGATATCACCTTTGTCCTTCTTGATGAATAGAGTCTTATCTATAGTGCCTCTTCTAAATCCATTTTCCAATAAGTAGGTAGATAAGGTTTCATACCAGGATCTAGAAGCTTGATGTAAACCATATAAAGCTTTTTCTACATTATAAACTTTACTAGGGAACTGTGGATCTTCAAAACCAGGAGGTTGGCACACATACACTTCATCTTCAATAGTACCATATAAAAAGGCACTTTTTACATCCATCTGATACACAATAAATCCCATAAATGATGCATAGGCCAAAAATAACCTGATTGCTTCTATCCTAGCAACAGGAGCAAAACATCTATTCTTAATAAATCCTTCTTCTTGGGTGTAACCTTGTGCAACCAGTCTTGCCTTGTTTCTAACTTACTCTCTCTACTCATCTTTCTGGTTTTATAGACCTATTTTGTTCCAATGGCATGCTTGCCTTTGGGTAAATCAACCAATCTCCAAACCTTTTGCAAACTAAACTATAGCAACTCATCTTGCATTGCCTCTATCCAGCTTGGATCTTGCAAAGCTTGTGTCACCTTCTTGGGTTCTATTTGTGAGAGAAAATAGGTAACTAAGCAGTTTTGATAATCTTTGTGATTTGTTCTCCTCTGCTTTTTGATGTAACTAACCATAGCAAGTTCTTCAGAAATCTTGGTCATCCTCCTTGTTTGAGTAGCTGAATTTATGTCTCCAATGATCTGGTCTTTAGGATGATCCTTGTGAATTCTGGTTGTGGGAATAGGACTGACATTCATGGTGGTTTCCAAGTTGTTAAGGTCAGCCTCTGCACCCACATCTTCATCATCATATGCACCACTAAAGATACCAGTATTTAGAAGATCAGCAGTATCCTCTAAATCAGGCATAAGAGGATCAGTAGGAAGATCATCAGCATTAGTAAAACTTTGCCCAGCAGCACTAACAGATGGACTAACAGTACTATCTCTGTTAGTGCTGTTAGCATAACCTTCCTTCTGTTGAACAAGTAAATTATCTAATGCAACTCTAAAATCTTGCACATTCTGGTCATCTTCTTTATTTGAAGCTCCTCCTTCCTTCTCTTGACCATTTCTTTCACCTTCATTTGCTGGTTCTTCATTAGTCTTTTTACCAGCATCATCAGCAACTGCATCCTTTGAGCTCTGTGGACTATCATAAAGTAATGGTAGCAGAATATATTGTTGAGTAGGTACTGCATTAACATTTGTCTCTATACCTGCATCACTATTAGTTTGATTTCCTGCAGTAACTGGCTCATAATTCATAGATTTTGTCAATAAATCAATATCAAAGAGCCATTTTGGACCACTCCCTACAACATTGGGTTTGTTTTCAAGAAAATTTATGTGCAGGTTCTCATCTACCTTCCTAGTTCTAGATTTAAATACCCTAAAAGCCTTGTTATTTATAGAGTATCCAACCAAGAACCCTCATCATCCTTCCCATCAAATTTGCCTTGGGGATCTAAGGTATTAAGAATAGTCACAGGACACCCAAAAGGTCTCATAAAGCTTATACTAGGTCGTCTACTAAGTAATAGTTCATAAGGTGTCTTGTTGTGAGGCTTGGTCACTAGAACCCTATTCTGAACATAACAAGCAGTATTAACTGCTTCAGCCCAAAATATAGTAGGTAATAATGAATCTGCTAGCATAGTCCTAGCTGCCTCTATTAGTGTCCTATTCTTTCTTTCAGCAACTCCATTTTGTTGTGGAGTTCTGGCAACACTAAACTCCCTCTTAATCCCTTTCATCCCACAGAACTGATTCATGTCATTATTCTTAAACTCAGTTCCATTGTCACATCTGATGATTTTAACCTTATGATTTATTTGATTTTCTATGCCAGTTATAAAAGTTTTAAGGATTCCACTAGTCTCATCCTTAGTGGCCAAAAAGAAAACCCAACTAAATCTACTATAGTCATCAGTGACAACAAGGCAATATATCTTGTGATTGATACTCCTTACAAATGTTGGCCCAAATAAGTCCATATGCAACATTTGTAAGGGATGGCTGATAGAGCTTACAAGCTTGGTCTTACAAGAGGCTTTGTGTTGCTTTCCCTTCTGACAAGCAACACAAGAATGGTTATTTTCAAAAAGCTTTGAAGGTAAGCCTCTAACAAGGTTTCCCCTTACAAGTTTGTTCATAGTTTTAAAGTTTATATGACCAAGCCTCCTATGCCATAAATTAGACTCATCTATTGTAGCCTTTGCAAATAAACAAGTCAAACCTCCTGAAGGAACAACATTCTTTAGATCAAAACTATACATGTTGTTCTGTCTGGGAACTTTAAGCAAGACTTGACTTTCATCAAGTAGCTTAAAGTCAGGAGATAGAACAAGACATTCAGTCTCAGTGAAAAGAACACTGTTTTTCTTGTCACACATTTGTGAGACAGAGAAAAGATTAAACTTAAGTTCCTTTACAAAGTATACATCTTCAAAGTCTAATTTCCCAGTCCTAATTTTACCTTTTCTAGTAATTTTACCTCCTTTAGGACTTCCAGCAAATGCAACAAATCCTCCATCAATGTCTTGATAATCTGTTAGGTAGGACTTGTTCCCAGTCATATGCCTAGAGCATCCACTATCAAAAATCCCTTGATCCTGTAAAGCATATTATGGATTACCCTGCACTCAAAATAAGAGAATTAGTTTCTCTTAGGGACCCAAGCCATCACTGACTTGAGTCTGCCTTGAGGATCAACATAGTCAAATCTTTTAGGCATGTATGATCCACTGTCTTTGGAGATATGGTCAATTACTTTTCCTGTTGGTCTCCAAATCCAGCATGCTAAGGACTTAACAGCATTTTCCTCATGTCCCTGAACAGCACTAACTACTGCTTTTGTCCCAGCAGTAGTTACATTGTTTACCTTAGCAGTATTAACTTTTTCTTTAAAATCACTGTTTTTAGGTGTTGTTCTTTGATAAATAGTCCTCTTAACTGATGAATGTGACTTATGAAAAACATTTGAACTTGGTTTTGCACCATTCACAGTTGGTCTAGATGCAACAATATTAACATATCTTCCAGTACTATTTGATACTGCTGCTCTTGAGGAGCTTTGCTTAGCAGTATTAACTGGTACATTGCCAGACTTTGTTAAGACTGCAGTTGGAACAAAATTTCTTTTAGGATGTGGGTGAGTCAATTTATTTTGGTGATTCACCCTCTGAGCATTTTTTTCATACTGGTCTAACTTCCCTTTGACCAGTAACCCTTTCCATATTATTCAACATAGATTTTCCAACCATTTTATTCTCATAAAAATTTACAGTCCTTAATTAAATGGTTAAGATTTCCATCATGACAAAACAAATCCTTTCTTATTGAACTCAAAACCATTTTCTAGTTTCTGAGTCATTATTCCATTCCAATTTCTTTTATCAACCCTAGGACTCTGACTTTTCCTAAGGTTTTTAGCTTGCCTATTTGTGTGTTGTTCAATAACAAATTTCCTAGTATGTTCATCTGATTTAACAAAATTTATTTTAGCATAACTAGGTTTATTCTGTTCAAATGAAGGTCTAACCACACAATCATCATCACTATCAGACTCCTACTCTTCAATGATAGGAGCACTAGGCCTAACATCTTTAGGTTGTTCCAAACTATCCTTACTAGACTTAGATGCAGTTGATTCATTTCTAGGCACACTAGTGATAGTTTTACTCACATTAGTCTTATAGACAGAATCATCTAATCCAGCAAAGGACAAGTCAGGTCTTGAGGGCATGTAGTTCTCAGTGTAGGGAGGAGGAACTGCATAATATCTCTCAACCTTCTTAAACCTATCATTTACTTGATTATTTTCCTCTTCAATCTCGTTCATACTACTATCAAATGCACTTTCAAACACTTCACTATTATTCTTATAAATATCATGCAGTTCATTCTCAGTCGTTTGACTATCAAAACCAATACCAGTCTTGTTATTAACACTTATTTGACTGTTTAATAGATCAGTTAGATTCTTAGATGATGTTTCAAACTTTTCTAATTTTAGTTTTAAATCATCTTTTTCTTTTAAAGCCTCTGCTAACTGATTTTTAAGCTCTATTATAGAATTATCTCTTACCTTAACATCATATTTCAAAAATGCAATGTCTTCCTCATAAACATACAACAGCTCTCATTTTCTTTTATGAACAATATCGTATTCTACGCTTCCCTAGAGATTCTAAGCCTAATTGTGAGTACACCTATAATTTCTAACTATAGATTTTTTTAAGCAGCATCATGTTGTTGGGATCAAACTATTTTTGAAGAGTTTTCATATGCCTTTTAAGCAATCTGTTAGAGCAAGTATGTACCTGTCAGATCTTGAACTTGATGAACTGGATGAACCTGAAGACAAATAGGCCATTAGAGCAAAGTCTGTGGTCCTTTCTCTCAGCCCTAACAATAGCTCTCTAACATCATAACCACACTATACCCCGTCTTGAACTAACTAAGGCAGTTTGCGCATGGCGTCTCCTCATTGGCATACTGATCCTTCTTGGAGCATCGCCATTTCTATCGCCCCTGGATTCCGTTTGTGCCCTGCAGAGATCCCTTATCAAAAGTGACATCAATCACTGTGGCAGTTAGAAACATTCAACCTGTTGTCTATCATCAAGGCCAACGTTTTTTTGCCATTGCAATTCAGCATTCCTCCGATAACAACTCATATTTCACCAATGTAATATCCATCTATTAAAATTAGACATGCAACGTTAACATCTATAATAACTTATAGGCACCTTTTTAATCAAGAAATTTTTGCTATCATAGTTCAAGAGATCGATGAGACACACGTAATGTTTACATAACTAAAGTAAACGAGCTCACGCAACTACCTATGCCATCTCTATATACGTTTATGTCAAGTAAACAACATAATATGTCAAGTAACATATTTTAATCAATCCCCTCTATACCAATGATACCGTTATTAATTTAAAACTTAGTTTTCATAGACGTATACTATCCAAATATAACTTTATCCGTTAACGTTTATATCAAAACCCTAATTATATGTAATGTATACATATAAAATGAATGTACAAACTTCCAAGGCAAGTGTACAAGTAATCAATGCATAAAATTTGAAATGCATTTTTCCTCCAAGTCAATGTACAACTTATTTAAGCTCAATGTATAAATCCATGAAGCACGAATTTAAACAAACTCATTTTCCCTCCAAATTCATTCTAATTTCTTACCACCACTTTAGCACAAGGTACAATACTCAATGCACAACTTCTAAACCCTAAACCCTAAACCCTAAACGAAACCCTAAACTAGTTCTAAACCCTAATTCGAAAACACTTAACTTAAACCTAATCTAAAACCCTAATGGTACAGGAAGGTCAGAGCAGTAGCATTGTTAAAGGGAAGGTGGTTTGAAGTTTACAGAGGTTACTTGAGACGGAGATGAGTGAAGTGATCAGCCTTCAAGTGGGAGATTGTTGAGTTGTGAAGGCTTATCCCACATCGGTAAGATAAGTAAACTGAAGACGAGTTTCAGACTTATAAATATCCCTCTCATTGTAATTGTAAACTTGGACCTGGGTGTGTGTGTCTCATTGTATCTTGAGTGTGTCTGTTTGTACCCCGTGCAGAAATTGCAAGGGTTGTGTCATTGGGCACGACATGCAGTTTGCCAAAGAGCTTAATATATCTCTCTGGTTTGATCCTGTAGTCTGCCACGGACTATCCTTGTCGTGGATACCTCGTTTATATATTGTGTCTGATTTTACTTTTGCTTTTTTTCTTCTGTAAGCCTTGTTTGTGCTTGTTGTTGTTCTTACATGATTGTTTATTCGAGTGTGATCCTTGTCTGTGGGTGTAATATTTTCCAAACAAAGTGGTATCAAGAGCCGAGGTTCGAGAAAAAGGAATCATACAACTTGGAGGAGGCCATTACGAGAAGAACAAAGACTTTGTGTTTGGTTCGTCATATTCTACACAGCGGTGGTAGAATTGACATTGCGGGTTACGATAACAATGGCAGAAGAGTGAAGTTAAATTTCAACATATCCAAGAGTGTTTAGTAGACATTCTAGAGAGGATTACAGAGTATGGATTGAGTTCAGAAATCACTTAAAGCTCAGGTGGGAGCTCAGATACGAGTGAAGGGTCCGAAAACAGTGGGAGCTTCGAGGATTATGAAAGCTCGGGTGAAGGATTGATGCTCTGAGAAATAAGTGCTTGGTTATTTGCTTACAGTTGGTGTAGCAACAGTCAAATGAGAGTCTAGTTTATGGCAGTTGTGTAATCCAAAGAGAGGTGAGAAAAACTTGTGAGAGAGTTTTGTGAGGATATTGAGAGTTGAAGCGTCTCAATTTTATAATCACAAATATATATTAAGTTTTTCTGTAGGATTAGGCAGTTGAATAAACAAGCAGAGAATTGAGAATGAAGGATGATGTCTTACCAGAGAGATAGAGAGGTTCTCAGTTTAATGATGTTAGTTCAGGATACCTTGTATCGAAAGTCTCCTAGCCATGTGTTTGGTTAGTGGCGTGTCCCGTATGTTCGGCGGTACATGAAAGTCAGAGCAGTAACATTGTTAAAGGGAAGATGGTTTGAAGTTTACAGAGGTTACTTGAGACGGAGAGGAGTGAAGTGATCAGCCTTCAAGTGGGAGATTGTTGAGTTGTGAAGGCTTATCCCACATCGATAAGATAAGTAAACTGAAGACGAGTTTCAGACTTATAAATATCCCTCTCATTGTAATTGTAAACTTGGACCTGGGTGTGTGTGTCTCATTGTATCTTGAGTGTGTCTGTTTGTACCCCGTGCAGCTTAGCACGGGTTGTGCAGTTAGGCACGACCGTGCAGTTTGTAAGAGCTTAATAATATCTCTCTTGTTTGATCCCGTGGACTGCCACGACTATCCTTGTCGTGGATGCCACGTTATATCTTGTGTCGATTTACTTTTCGCTATTTATCTTTCGTAAGCCTTGTTTGTGTTCTTTGTTGTTCTTACTTGTTTGATTATTCGTTGTGTGATCCTTTGCCGTGGGTGTAATATTCCCAACAGTATCAATTATTGATGATGATGATGACCGATGACGTATTAGAAAATCAGGATGAAAAGTTTAATCAATAAATCAATAATGATGAGTGATAGGTTTCAACAAAATACGTAACATCAATTGAGAATTTCAATAAAAGTTGTTATAATTTTTTTTTGTTAATCAATAAAGTGATCACAGTTACAAGTATACATCTCATTTGCGTATTGGGCTAAAATTGTATTAAAGTGATGATATATCACGTATGATACTTATTTGTTATTGGGCGTAAAATAAAAATAAAAAACACAAAGAAGGTTTATACATTTATCGGCTATTGATTGAACTCGAACCAAATAAAATATATAAAAAAAAGCTGGAACTATAAATGTTAATACAAATAAACCGTAAAAGCGTTTATTTATATTTTACGATCTATCTTTATTTTGTTAATGACAAAACATAAACTTGTCGAAAGTAGAAAATGAAATTCATTAGTTTTAAACCAATACCATCTTTCATATTATATCATTTACACTCAAAACACATAAATACATTTTTTAAATAAAAATGTACACTTAACATAAAAATATATAAAAACCTTCAAACATATTTACATCATAATTAACATATTTTTTCTACCAAATCTGAACATAATCTTACAAGATTACACATGATCTCTCAAGATTTTGCAAATCAAAATCCGGATTTGGTTATTGTACGCCGGTTCTGTTGAAAAATAATGGCCGGTTCTGTTCCACAACATAACCGGCGGAACCGGGGTACGGTAAATCTCAAGTCTATAAATACCAACTCATTTCACTTGTTTAAGCATCCATTCATGTAGTTTCTTTCTCTCATATTCAGTTAATATCTGATCTTTAATCATGTTCTTTTTCTTTTTAGTGTTTTGGTAGATCTTCTAATAAAAGAAGTTTTGCCGACTTTTGCATTCGAAGATCAAGCTCATAGGTTTCCGTGAAGCAAGGATCTCTTATCATTCATAGATCTAACTACTGATCTCAAAGCATCATCCATCACCCATTATTATCAAATAGATTAGATAATGGTATTTAGGAATCTTTGGAAAATATTATTGTAATGTATCCGGGAATGATGTGATGCTTGGCACCTAGTACAGGGCAAGCATATTTAGATTCTTTCATGTTGGTTTACGGTATCTAGCTTTGTACCGATGGTGTAAGCTTGTGTGGTTTTGGTTCTTCCGTAATAGAACTCAGTGTTTAGCTTAGCACTGGATAAAAGGGTAAGCGACGTTGTGAGGCTTCTCCAACAATTGAAGGAGTTTTGGTGACTAGTACATTCAAAATCTCGAGTAGGTGACTAGGGGAGTGGAGTAGGGCAAGGAAGGAGACCTTATAGCGAACCACTATAAATATCTTTGTCATATATCCTTTATTATTTCTTGTTTATCTTGCTAACATAATTATTATACACTTTTACCATAAATAGATTTAAAATAAAAAAAACCAGAAAAACTTAATTAAAAAATTAAATTGGTAAAACTATTCAACCCCCTCATCCCTTCTAGTTTTCCACAATTGGTATCAAGAGCAGGTTATTAAAGTTTTTAAAATAAACTGTATTTTAAAAACTTTTAAAGAAAAACGATCAAATAAATTTCGAAAACTACAATTATTTTTTTAGATCTATTATGTTATTTGTTTTCTTAAAAGCTCTTTGGAAGGTGATCAAAAAAAAGGATGAACCTGCTGCTCTAGGATAAAAATTCGTCCTGGCCCAACAAGCCGGTTCCATGCTAGAATGGAACTGGCTAGGCTCAGACAATAGATACGCGGACCTGGCCAAAAATCTCTCTGGACTTAAAACTTTAAATGAGCCGATTTACAATAAAAAATGGTTTGGGGTTGTATTTTTTTAAAAACATTCTTTGGACATCTTCCTTTGGGTCAATATGACCAACTCATATAAACTATTTTTGTTATTAAATTAAAAATATATATTTCAATAACAATTTCTTTTTTTTTTTTTTCATAATCACCTATCGCAAATCCACAATGCTAAAAGGTACACAATCTGTTATCCTTTCTATTCTTAGTTGCTCACCGTACTCATATTCTATCTATAAGATAATTGTAAAGTACTATGTGATATATTCTTTTAAAATACTATTGTGTTACTTTTGAGTCTAGCACACTCTTGAACCTTCTTCCTCGGATCCTTCTTTCAAAATTCGCGCCTTGTCCGAGACACGATGTCTCAACACAAAATCTCATGCATTAAGCCTAACTATTCAAAATTCAAAACCTCTTTCACCTTTTTCTATAAAAACCAACGGATCATCCCCTCTAATATAAAAACCACTCTGCTCCATCATCTATCATTTATTTCAAAAATCAAACCTCCTTACTTTCCATCTCACTCAAAAATACCGATCAATTCATGGAAGCCCTCTTGGAGATTCTAATTCCTGTCCTGTCCTGGTCGTCATCATCATCTCGCTATTAATGCTCATATACCCTATGCTTAAGTTCCCGCATGAAGATGTGTTTTTTTTATTTTGGCTTTTTATATTACTGCTGTATTTCCCATTCTCTGTATCACATTGTATATTGAGACGAAATATATGTAATCTCCTTTGCGTTGGTTATTTATTTCTTATGTCTTGTCTACTACTTTTCGTGGTCCTCGCCCTTCATCTCGGCAATATAAAAACTAGAACAAACAAGAATAAATAAAAGATGTCACATTTTATTTTAAATAATACCACAAAAAAGGGGGAAGGGATTTTTAAAAAAAATAGATTTTCTGGAAAATAAATAAAATATTTTCTGTTCAAGTCCTTGGCCGGTTCTCTTAAAAAATAAAAGCCGGTTCTCTTCTGAGAATAGAACCGGCGGAACCGGGCATCTGACAGAACTAAAAATCTCGCCCTCTTTTTTATCTCTTCACTGTTTCAAAATCACTCTTCCCAAAAAACCTCCATTGACGAAT
The DNA here is from genome assembly GCA_026074375.1 of Tanacetum coccineum. Lineage (NCBI taxonomy): Eukaryota > Viridiplantae > Streptophyta > Magnoliopsida > Asterales > Asteraceae > Tanacetum > Tanacetum coccineum. Next base: position 18,394 of record BQNB010056622.1, read on the forward strand.
AACAACCTCCATAATCTTTTTCTCGGATTCTTCATCTTCTAAATCGTTCAAATCCTTTCATTGTATGTTTTAATTATGTTATAACACTTTAAATTTAACATAATCATGAAAAATCTTTCTTTTAGGGCTCTTAATTTCTAAATACAAATCATCAATGAATTTAACATAATTATGCATCCAAGATGACATTAGTTAGGAATTGCATCTTATTCTTCGTTAGAAAAATAACCCATGCATAAAATCCCAATGTCGAAATATAAAAAAAACTGGTATTGTTAATAACCGTAAAAACAAATGATTTGTTGTCATCACGAAAAGAAGATTTTAAAACTCTCTTTAAAGAAAATTTTGACATTTTGAGATTATATTCCTTTTCTTCAATCGGAATTGTTTTTATTTATTCTATTGTTTGATTTTCTTTAGGAGCACTATGCCGAAATCCATCCACCCTGATCACCATGATACCGCTTACTACATCCCTATGTATCACCGAACCGGAGGTTTCACCGGACATGAAAGATGTCACACCCCGCCAAGGCGAAAACTATATAGAGAAACTAAAACATGCATAAAATACAAGGCATAGACACGCAGTGTCATGAAAATACCCAAACACATTAATAAAATCCAAAAGGCGTCTGACATTGAAATGAAGGCAGTTCATGCAAACGTCGTGACATGCAAATATTCATACATCCTTACAAAGCAAAACAATTAACAATCATCATCCAAAACAAATAACGAACTCTAGATAACTAAACTTCTCCAGCTGCCTACGGTCCATCTAGCCAATTTTCCTAACTTTAATCTCATCTTGCTGAATACCTGAAATGATGCTTATACGTCAACACAATGGTTGGTGAGAAACATAGGTTTTCAAGACACACATATTCAATCCATCCCAAAACAATTTATCCAATTACTGTGATTATAAAACAATACTTTTGCATGACATCACACCCCGCCAAGGCGGAAACGCGAGGCGCGACGAGGAAGGGAATCATCACAACACTTTGGCGTCCTTAATCGCTCTTGGATTATACCAAATCCTTTTCCCTCTAGGCCAGGCCATGAATACCCGCAAGTAACCCTCTTGACTAGGCCACACATTAATATCACATCACATAACATGTAGCACATAACGCATATTAGTCACGTAATAGTCCATGCATTATTCTAACACACAATTACAGGAATTCAAAACATATTTCAACACTTGCATCATTTCCATCCCATGTTTAAAAACAATTTAAAAAGCGTGACTATGTAACTCACCTAAATGCTCAAAACGCAGCTTCCAAATCCTATCACGCAACTATACAAATAAATAAACACGGTCACACGCGACCAAGCTAAAAGCTCTAGTCCATGTAAAACACATATGATGGATGTCTAAGGGTGTGATTAACCATCATGGGTCACCCCGACACCATGCCCAACCTTAACCACTTCATTTACACATTACACTAGTTAACTACAATTTATTCCAAAATGCAGAATTTTAGTGTAACTTTAGCCTCTTAAAACCCTTACTTGCTGACCTTCATAAATTATACTAAAAATCACCTAAGTTCATTTATGAGTTTACTAACTACCTTTTGATTCCCAATTACTCATTACATGTGCAACTATCCCAAATAAAATCAAACTTCAAAACTGTACCAATTCGGATCTGATTGCACACTAAAACAATATGGCCCTAATTACCCTACTTAGACACACAATCAGAAGCTATCCTTCTAGGGTTTCTTTATATACATATAGAACTTAATCACTGCAGATTGTCTAACCTTAATTCCACTTTTAAGTTAGGGTTTTACCCTCCTAAACATGATCTAAATCTGACCTGTATTTACTGTTTTGACAACTTTTCTTGTAACCAATATTTAACCAACTTTCGGAACTCCAAATCATTCGAAGCCGGACTTTTTGAAAAATAGACTATTTGAACTACAATTTAGGCTTTTGAATCATATCAAAACACGTTTTTAACCTCTAGATATCATCAGTTAAACACAGCCCTAAATTCTGCTCAACTCTAAATCATGAATTAACGCGATTTAAACCTAACCGCTTACACAAATAAGATCCTAATTAAACCCTAAACGTTCTAGCATGATTAAAACATCCTTAATTACAGAAGTTTTAAAAACCCTAAAGATCAACCATATTGTTAGGATTAAGAAAAAAGACTCGGTCACCCCATGTATTTCTTATTTAGCATAGCTCGTAGTGGGTACAGTAATCGTATGATTTATGGTGTTGGGTCGGGTCTTTACCCACTGTAAGCCCACACCATAGCCCGTTTTATGGGGCGTGTAAGAACTATTTAAACCCTCTCCACATATGGAGAGGAGTGTGGTTGAATCATTTTACGAAACACAATTTAGTGTGTCTTTTCTCTAGGTTTTCTCCCAACCATTCTCTCTCCTAACTTTCTCTCTTTAGTTATATTGTGTAAAAATATTAAGAACCTTCAATTCGTATCAAGAGCCTCGGTGGGTTTAGTGTTTGAGTTGTGGTAGATTCTTTAAGCTTATCATAGACGTCGGCTTATTTTATATTGTTTATTGTTCTTTCGTTGATTGAGTTTTTACCTCTTTTCAAACCAAATACTTTGGTCTTTCTCTTCAACACAGATTGCTAGCTCTTGTTTTTTTACATATTTTTTTTCTTCTTCGTAGCTTACTGTTTTTAACTTTTCATAAAACCAATATAAAAGGTTTATAACTTTTGTTTAACTAGCATTCTTTGATAACTAAGTCATGGGCTATTAGTAAATGTGGTTTATTTTACATTCGGTTTAATATGAAAATAACCCATTAAATCTGTTGGGCTCATTATTCTTCTCTTCAAATTACTAGTGGGGTTTTTTTTGTTTTTTTTACAGCTTACACGTTTCATCTCATTTAAGCATATTTTTCTCTCAAAATCATGTTTAGCTTAAGGGATATAGCTTCTTGTTGAATATTACTTGTAGCTTATATGTGGTGCTTTTCGAAGCTTATTGTGGTCTCGGCTTAAGTTTTTCTTTGTATGCTTATTTTCATTGTTTGTGTCTAAAAGCTCGAATCATCAAGTGTTCGAAATAGTAGCTTAACCTTGGTTCATGTTCGTAACCATTTCTAGCTTATTTAGGCTTATTTTCTGTAGCTTATTTGAGGTTTAAGAAGGATTAGTCAAACATGTTCTTCACTGCGTTTTGAGTATTTCTTGCTTGCGTTTTGGCGTGTTCTCAAGGTGTCCAAAGAGTTAAAAACACAAAGTGGACCTGCGTTTTTGTCGTGTAACCATTTTTAGCAACAAGTACTCTGCATTTTGTCAGTTGGTCCCCCCAAATAGCTTGCATTTTGAGTGCAGGAACATTGCGTTTTGACTAAAGAAGACTGCGTTTTGCCTTTGAAGTTTCATTGCGTTTTGCCTTCAAATGTTCTTGCGTTTTGTTACATAGGCATTGAGATTTGCCTGATTGAAGACCTTTTTGCAAGCTAATAGAAAAGTTATGCTGCCCAAATTTTGTCAGTGAAGACTGCGTTTTGCTATAACACAAGACTTGCGTTTTGGTTTCTTTGAGATTTGCTTTACATTGACCTACTTTGGACCATTATCTCTCAAGGGCTTAATTCACTTACTAAAACATAAACGATTTATACATAAGCATAACATGGTTAAACGGGCTTGATTCAACGTGTTTCGGGTTTTTCGGGTTTCGACTTCGGTGCTCGCGGGTCCTCTAACTTATACCATTTCGTTCGCGGTCTTGTAACGATCATCGTGGTGTATTTGTTTTTGGTCGACGATAAACACACGAGTCCGCGAGCAAGGATATACAATCGTGCATTTTAAGAATTGTCAAACGAAGATGATAACACAGATTGTGCATGTGTTCTAATATTTTATAATTGTTTAAAATTTAAAATTTTCATTATTAACCTTAATTTTCAAGATTTTACAAGTTTAGCCTTTAGGTAATTAATCTTAGTTAATACTAGTCCTTAGGTTTTAAACATATTTTCTTTCAACCTTTAGATTAATAAGTCTTTACTATTAGTCCTTAAACTTTACAACTTTTTTAATTCCAACCTTCTACTTTTTAAACATTTTTTATTTTCAATTTCAACCTTTAAATTTTCTATCACTTTCATTTTTAGTAACTTTTCAATTATTTCAACTTTAGTCTTAAGTTTTGTCTCAAGTTAAATTTTAACCTCTAGTTTTTCAATAATTTTTACTTTTGACTTTCATGTTTCAAACGTTTTTATTTTTCCTTCAGTTTACTTGAAACTACTTTTCACCGTTAGTCCTTATTCCTTTATAACAGCCCGTTAGCACTCCAAAGTGAATTTCAATTGCACCATTTGTCCTTATTTGAGTTTTAATTAACCAATACTCATTTTAAGTTCAACGTTTGTGCACCGGTTGTCGTTTTAAGCTCATTTTTCGCCAACAAAAGCTCAAATTCTTCAATTTCAACCAAAATTAATTATTGTTTCACGGTTTCTTCTTGATTTAGTAAAATCCCGCGAATTACTCACGTGTTTTCTCGGTTTAATCAAGACTTGTAAAATCCCGTGAACTAGATTTCCATTCTCAAACCACAACAAAAATCACTTTATCTACTTAAGATCCTTAATTATTTCACACATCGTATTTCAATTGTAACACCCTCAAATCTGAGCACGCAGCGGAATGTTAAATATCCGAGGGCGTTACATTTATGGATCAATAGCACAAGATTCTGAGAACGACTACTAACGTGATCCACATCTCCAGTTCTTTCATACAATGATTTAAAAAACACCAATGGAGGTCTCGAACGGGCATTTGTGACACTCTGTGAACAAGATTGTTCAGACTTTCACAAGGCATAATGTTACTACCTTGATCAACTAAAAAGCAACTTAACAAAGATGAATTTCAGAGATAGATCCCATGGTTCCTTTTGCGTATCAATAAACAATTTCAGAGTTCTGCGACACCAATTCACGTGGGATTACGACAGTCAAATGACAGAAAAGTATTTATTGCTGAATACACTGGTAACAAAGTTAAACAGTGTTAGAGAAACAATACTCTACACATGGTAAATGTTAAGAAGTCTCTTGCGGAAAGAACATGTCATGAAAAGACATATGATAGAAGGATAATGAAAGACAGATCAGTCAAGAGAGAGTAAGGTTGTTCGAGTAAAGCATTGGATGCTAGTTTAGTTGTTACAGAAATGCCGTTGGGACTAAGTCCATATAAGCATGATACAAGCAGCGTTTAAGACTTATATCACACATGCGGTGGATGTAGATATCAGACCAGAAATGACCAAAGTGCCCTTGCTGAGGTACAAATACTATACTATATTATTATTGGCCTATCCTTTTATACTTATATATTTTATTATATATATGTATTGATTTGGACGGATCAATTTTTGGCGCCGTTGCCGGGGAGAGGTGTAGCGATTTCTACGGGATTGTTCGTGTTCGAGCCTTGAAGATCGTTTCTTCGGAAAGTTAATTTTCGTTCTTATAAAAACAAAAAATCCAAAAATATTTTTATTTCCATTTTATTTTCTTTTCTTTAAAAAAATACCAAAAATATTTTCTTTCTTATTTTAATTTCTTTTATTATGTATTATTTTCAAAACCTAAAAATATTCTTCTTTTTCCTCTTATCCGTTTAATTCTACGACATGTCATATAAAGGACTTAGTTGCTATTTATGCGGTGATCCGTTAGATGGTATACTTTGTCGACGTTGCTCGTGCGGATGGTGTGGAAACAAGCTTGATGATGGATTTTGTTCGTATTGCGCTTCTAAAGATGGAAATTCATTTGCTTATAATCCAAACCCAAATTCTTTCGATAATTCTCCAAATTTTTCTTACCAACCTCCACCACCCCAGTTTGAGACTTACTTATGTGAGTTATGTGGAAATAATGCTCATTATGGTTTTGATTGTAACACGGCTCCTGTTCATAGACAAACGGGAACTGTGGTGGACTATTAAGTCACATAAGTAAGTCTCAAACTAGGGTGGTGGAGGTTGTTAAGAAAAATTTGGAGAATTATCGAAAGAATTTGGGTTTGGATTATAAGCGAATGAATTTCCATCTTTAGAAGCGCAATACGAACAAAATCCATCATCAAGCTTGTTTCCACACCATCCGCACGAGCAACGTCGACAAAGTATACCATCTAACGGATCACCGCATAAATAGCAACTAAGTCCTTTATATGACATGTCGTAGAATTAAACGATTAAGAGGATAAGAAGAAAGAATTAAACGGATAAGAGGAAAAAGAAGAATATTTTTAGGTTTTAAAAATAATACATAATAAAAGAAATTAAAATAAGAAAGAAAATATTTTTGGTATTTTTTTATAGAAAAGAAAATAAAATGGAAATAAAAATATTTTTGGATTTTTTGTTTTTATAAGAACAATCCGAAGAAAGGATCTTCAAGTCTCGAACACGAACAATCCCGTAGAAATCGCTACACCTCTCCCCGGCAACGGCGCCAAAAACTTGGTGTGGTAAGTTTTATACACGTAAAATATATATAAAATATAACCTTAAGAGTTATTAAGAAAATTACCAAGTTACCCTTGATAAAATTCACTCTCAAAAAATATATATATTATAATATATAATACGTATATTAAACCGGGTAAGTATGATCACCCGGGTCGTTATCCCCAATGACTAGTGAAATTGAAACCTCGTTTAAGCTTGGATTCTGATTTGAATAAGCAAATGGATGATTTGATAATCTAAAGCAACAATTAAAATGGACAATTAAAAACAATTTAAACAATTAAACAAATACGAAAATCAACTAAAACGCGACTATTAAGCAAGTAAACTAAATTTTAACCCTAAAAATGTAAACTAAATTTATAAACCTAAGATAGGAAAAAAGAAAATTTTAGGAAAAAGAAAAACATTTTTTAAGCTTTTTAGATTAAAAGATATGATTTTCTATTTCGAAAACTAATTAAAAACTATAAAAATAATTTAATCTCTTAAAAAATAATGTCCTAAAATCTTTTATAAATAAATTACATAATTAAAGAAAATTGTTGCAAAAATTTTTCTAAAAATAAAAAGCCCTAATTTTTATCTTTTAATAAAAGTTTAATTAAACTTAATTAAAACTAACCATAATTATTAATTAAAACTAAATAAAACTAATTAAGAACTAACTTAGGGACTAATGGTGAAAGAGACTTAAGGACTAACGGGGTTAAAACACTTAACGGGCAAGGATTAACTAAGGAACAACTAAAATAGAAAAATTACAAGAATGGTCCCTGAGGTCCTACCCCGATAACAACCAAAGTTCAAATAAGCCTTAAAATAAGGTGAGAACTAAAAGTGCTTTTTAGGAAAATCTTAAAAGAGAAAAGTTGTAGAACAGCTTGTGAGAGGAACAATTTAATGAAAAGAACTATGGTCTTGAAACTACAGATAAGCTCTAAAAGAGCCTTCTACAATAAAGGCTGTTACAGTGAGAAGGCTTTTGAGCTTATTTTCTATTAAGAGCTTATACAAGATCAAGTTAAGCTTAAAATAAATAGGTAAAGTGTTCTAGGAAGCCTTATGAGATGGCTTAAACTTTGGTAGGCAAAAGAAAATTAAGCTGGAATTAATTTTAAGCAACTAAAAATCGGCATGAACTAAGTATAAACTCAGATAAATATGCATAGATTTAGCACAAATTTAAATAGCTATAGGCTCAAAGTGACAAAACTAGTCTATATGATTTATCGAAACTAGTTAAGTACTTTTTTGATCTATCTATTTAAGCAATAATAAACTACTATCTTAAGCTAGAATTTTAAGTTTTTAAAAAACTAAGTTTCTACTCTGTTTTTGGCTTTTAAGTTTTTTCAATGACTTTTGACAGTAAATATAAGCTAGGAAAATTTAAGTAGATAACAAAACTTTAAGACTTAATCTATATTAAGCTATATCACTAAACTTAATCCTACTTGATCTAAGCTCTAAATACTAATTTGACTTAACTAAAAAACTTGGCTAAATTGTAGCCAGTACAACTTGTGTCAGCATACTAAATAAGTTAGTACTGTGGTGACTTGGCGTAGTACCAAAGGGCAAGATATGTAAGGATATTCCTAGTGACTATTCAATTACCTTAAACTTATCAAATCTTGTGTGTATAGACAAAATTACAAGCAAAATCTATGCCTTAAGGGCTTTGGATCAATATTTAACTAGCTAAAATGAAAGGAAAAATTATAGTCATGGTTGTTAATAATATACTAAGATTATAAGCCATGTCCTTTGAAAAATAACAAACTAACTTTTAAAAACTCTTAAATTACTGATTTTAAATGAAAACTCAACTTACTAAAACAAATTGCATTTCCTAATTTGACTTTTTGAAGTCAAAACTACTTGAACCAAACACCCCTTTATCTATTGATAGAAATTTATTAAGCTTTTGATTTTGAAAACTAGTGATTAAACCTTAACAACTAGGTAACTAATAGCTTTTAACTAACTTATTTAACATGTTCTAACAACTGATTAAGCAAAATTCTAGGATCTACACTAATTTAACTAATATTTTTGGGTTTTATGGATTTTTATGACAGAAATAAGAAACTAATGATCTATACCTATTTAAGCAAAAACAGATGAAGACATATAACTAATAAGCACTAGTAAAGAGAAATAAGCACAAATAAGCAACTAATTTAAGCAACTAAGCAGATCTATTCTAATAAGCAATATAACAATTATTTAAGCTAGAATTTAAAGGCAAAAGGAATTTTAAAAGGAAACTTACTTTGTGCTTCAGCTAAACAGAAACTAGGCTCAATTGAGCTTAATCTACAGCTCTGGCTTATTTAGAATAAGCCAGTATTAGTCCATGAGAGCCCTTCCCTATTTGGCTCTCCTTCCAAAAAGCTCATAAATCCACAATGCAAAGGAATTGAGTACTTAAGCTGTTTTTAGGGATTAAAGTAGGTTAGGATCTGAATTAAACTCTCTTATAAGCTTATCGACTTTATAAGAACTTTTGAGTAGCTTATGGTAGCTTTTAAGCAAGAAAATAAGGTTTAAACAAAAACTTGTAAATAATTGAGACAGATTATTTAAAAGCAAAACATTAATTTCATTAACTAGAAAACTTGATTACATGATTTAAAAAGAAATTACTTAAATATAAGCTAAAAACTATTAAGCTACTCCTACTCCTAGATAGTGAATGTGTGTGAAGGGTGAAGATTATTTATAGCCTGTAGAGAAGCTTCTAGCCTTGTTGTCCGCTCCATTCAATCACAGCCTTCCAAATTTCCAATCTTTATGCCAATGGATTAAGAATGATGGATCACATATGTGCAACACGGTTTGCCCGTCGTGAGCAATCAGTGTTTGTGATATGTGTGTGTTTGTTCTCTGGTGAGATTAGGAGCTAAGTTCTTCATTTCATTGTGCTTTCCTAACTTGACGTGGCATCATCTTGGAAGTTTGTGAGCTTAGGTATTTGTAATGTATGACTGATTTGACCCCTCCTTATTGATGTAGATCCTTTGAATTGACCATCTAACCCCTTGATTGACGTTTGCCCCTTGATTTTACCCATGTGGTGATTTGTAGAAGATGATGAATAGTAAAAATGACTTCGCGCCTATTTTATAACTGAAATGGGTAAAGGAAATTTTGAAACTTTGAGATATTGCATTCTTTCAGTCCTCTCTTTCTTTTCTCCCATTATACTAGTTATAAAAGCTCTTTTCGAAATTGGCATGAATAGCTTCCTTGTGTTTATGAATAAGGGTAAATGGGTGGGATGGGCTTTTGGATCCAGGTTGAGGCCCAATTAGAGGATGGGTCATTTTTGGACTTTTTGTAGAGTTGAGGGACCAAAGTGAAATATTTTGGTGATTTGTCCTTTTGTGTTTGACTTAGTTTGACCATCTTTGACTGACTTTGGCTGATTTTGACTGAGGCTTGGACTTTTATGGCTTTCAGGCTTTGTACTCTTTGATTCTCGTGTCCGTGTGCTTGTCGATTTGATGATTCTTCTTGTGATTTTTTTGGTACTTACCTTCGTACATGCACACACAAAACACAAATACAAGCATATTTTTGCCATTTTTGGTCTGTTTTGGGTTTAATTGGGTTATTTTAAGTATAAACGGATATGTGTATTTTACACTTATCAATATTCCCCAACTAAATCGATTTTCTCCTGTGTGTCCCCCGCCAATTCTCACATGCCTTAATAACACCAAATACTCGGAAAATTCACAACACTAATCCTTTTGAAACAACGTAGTAAAGTTTTTTGTCGTGGAGAATAAGAGATCTAAGTTTATAAAACACCTGTTTTCCATTTTCAAAGATTTTTTGTTTTTCCCTTTTTAATGATTTTTCTTGATTATTAACTTCTTATCTACTACTTATTTGGTGTTGGCTATTAATGTTTTGTTTCATTAACGACATTGTAACTTTTTAGGCTCATAGAACAAAAAGCACATTAAGTTTCTTAAAAGGATTAATTCTTTTTTTTTCATCCCCCCCCCGTTGTTTTACGGCTTTCTTTCCATGCTAAGCTTAAAAACAAGATCATTGTTAATTACAAGTCATGACACTAACACTACTCATAAATATTAATTATGTACTTACTTTTCCTCCCGTAAATCCTACTTTTGTATCTCAAGATTTTACTTAAGTTCATTTATACCCGAGGTTTCTTTAAGTACTGTTTCGGAATCTTAGTTAATCCAAAATTATAGTGTAAATGGTTAAGAACGCAATAATAGCTCCTAGCCTTTTTTCAAAAGATCAAATGTCATCAAGATTAAAGTCCACATCGAGGCAACCAAAATTTGGCTTTTATTAGGCTACTTAAGCAAGGCACCATTCATGTCATATACCCTAAGGCTCTTTAAGACATGAATGGACCAATCTTATTTGCACCATATACCCTTAGGCTCTTTAAGGCACAAAGTAAGACAAAAATTAAGCAACATTATTATACCTCAGTCCTTTAGAAGGCTACAACATCGGCCACGCCTCCGACAAGATGTAGCAAACATATTTCGACTTTGGTAACTTCCTCGACCTTTTAGAAGGCTGTAACATCGGTTGTGAGCCGGCAAGATGCAGCAAACTTTTATCAGTCTCGGATTATTATTGAATTCTACTTATTCCATATACCCTAAGGCTCTTTAAGGAATAAGCAAAATATTTCTTTTTATGATACATATATATGCAAATTAAGATTCTGATGTGTACTTTCTAAATTACAATGGAAAACTAAAGAAACTTCTATTAGCTAATTATTAACCAAAAAACCATACAACTCTATTTATTAAACATTTATATATAGAGGTGAAACAAGCTAATGGGAGAAAAAGCCACAATTAATACTTATGAGCTTGAAAGAAAACCAACTATTCTATGTTTAATGTCATGACTTATAAATAACACTATCATTTCTTATTCTTCACAAAAGGAATTTGCAAATACTTAGCCATATAAAATCCAACTCGGCATATTTAAAATCTACTTGAGATTAGCACAAGTCTTCATTTACTAATGATTCAAGTCTAGCACAAACTATCATCATAAATTGTTATAGGAAAAAGCTAGAACTTTATACGTTCGATCGGGTCTAAAATTATTTTTATTCGTACAAACGGAAAACCTTAATTGTTTGTCTTACACTTTTTTTTTAATTTTTAAAAAACTGAATAACTAAGACTGTAAAATTTAAAAATTTTGCTATTTTTGAGAGAAAACGGTAGTAGTGGAGACTAAACAATAAGCAAACAACATCAATTCGATAGATTCCCTTCCCCAACTAAAACGATTAACATTGTTCCACAATGTTTTAAAGTGGGTTTCTACTAAGTAAATCTAAGCCCGTTTATGAAAGTTGACAAAGATAACGTTAATCGATATTGATGAAGATATGGATCTCCAAAACTAATTTCACACACAGGATGAGCAGCCGAGTTTGAAGGGACAAAATTAACCGGAACACGAGTGAGGCTTCAAAGAAAATTATTGGGACGATCCTACAAAAATCACACAAACCGCAAAAAACATCGAGAAAAACGGAAGTGTTTACAAGCCTCTATCAACACAAACATTAGACAATAGACAATAGATAAGAAAATAGAAAGGTATATGTATGGGGTAAACTCCCACCGAAGCGGGCTTGTTTTTGGTCACGAGTGTAAGCTCGAAAAAACTCGATCCCTGGATTAATCGTCCTTAGGGAGAGCTATTAGAAAAAATTCATTAAACATACCACTGGCTTATGAAATGTGACGATGCCAGGGTCAAAAACAAAATTCTCACTTCTAAAGGAGAAAATCAAAGGTGGTTCCTTGGGATAAGTGAAATGTGGAAGAAAATTCCAAATGATAAGAATGAAGGAATCGAAATCTTCAACATTGCTTTGGTAGAAATGAAGCACAACATTCTTCAAACATTCATCTGGTGGTTCTGGCGGAGGTAGAAGAAATGACGGTTCTTTGAAAACTAAAAGAGTCCTGGAGGAAATGTTCTCTTTTAAATTCTCCTCCAATGTAACAAGATTTTTATCATGAATGTCATGATAAACTATTATACCTGGTTTGAATACTTTGTCCTCGTTTCTGAGAGAATTCAAGGTAACACTAACCGACAACTCCGTAGTGAAAGGCGAGTCAGAATCTAACAAAGGAGATGGTAAAATACTTGAGGTGGTAGAGTCAAATAAAATGGTTAAATCCCTGTTTTGAATAGTCCTTTGGATTTTAAGAAATGATCATTAAAATCAATTGATTATCAAAAAAGTGATTATAATTGGCATGGACAATGGTATGGATTGGGAAATCATTTGATACTTATCTTCTTTTTTTTATTGTGATTTCTTCAACTTTCCTGAGGGACGAGAAGTAGTTTTGGTTTCTTCATTTATGATCGTTGCAAGAGACTAAAGTATGCTTTTTTTATCGCCAATTCAAGTTATCATTTTTCCACAACAAATGGACCAACAGAGGAAAAACATCGGCGTCTTCCAAGAACAAACCTTCTCTCCGGTGAGAGTAAGGGAAGTAGGATTGCTACTTGAAACTTCAAGGGTGGGAGGTAAGGTAAGATCAATTCCCGGTGGAATCGAATATATTTTAAGATAAGCTTCAAATTCACTTTCTTCTGGTGAAGTAAGTGTAAAGGAAGAAGAAGACTTAATCTCGATATCCTTATCATTTTCTTCAAAAAGAGGATTCACGTTACTAGATTTGAAATTATCATCGAATTCGAAAAGAGGATTCGAGTAAATTTGAAAATATACTTCATGAAAATCTTTCTTAAGAGTCGAATCATCATTACCCGGTGGTAACGAATCAAGAGGAGCAAGTTCATCGGCGAACTTCTCTAAATTATCATTAATCTTCACCAGAGAAGAGAGAAGAAACTATGAGGTGAAGAGTTTTGTGGTAATTCGGCCACTAAACGGATCGTCTTTTGAAAAATCAATGATAGAAATGGCATGAACAAAATTCTTTTCCTTGTTTTTCTCAGATTTATCGGCATAGTAAACAAGTTCTTCCTTTCCTACTCTTAAAGTCAATTTTTCTTCGTATAAATCAATTAGAGCTTTTGCAGTGCGAAGAAGGTATTACTGAATAATAGGCATCTCGGGTCGGGCCTCAAATTAACCACCAAAAATCCGCAAGAAAAGTGAAAACCATCAACTATAACTAAACATCACGGCTATGCCATCGGGTGAAAATAGAACGATGGCTAAGCTCGAGTTAGTGTCTTTCGAGTAGGAGTCAAAGCTTAAAGCTCAAGTTTCTTGTAGATAGAATGATGGTAAATGATTATGCTAGCTCCGGATTAGGCTAAACAATAGTTCCTATTGTGTTCTTGGTAAAGCATCATGGGATAGAAATTTTCCCGGATCTTCGGCTTCTATGGGATTTGTTCATAATGATAGCAAGACATCGATTTCACAGTTGTGATGGCGATCTCCTCATGCTTCTCTTTGTTCCTTAGCTACGAGCTTAACCATTTTGTTGAAACTTAGGCATTTTCGACATGAGATCTTTCAATCCAATCTCTAAATTGGAGTTGACTTGAACATCTCACAAAACTGACTATGTTGAGCACTTGGTTTTATCTTGTTGTTCTCTACTTTCATCCTCTCGGGCTATGTGAAGTTTAGATGGATTTACGAATTAGGATTAGGATCTAGATTAACGGTTTTTTGTCTTTGGGATTTGGGATTTCCATGAAATTTAATCTTCTTCTCCGGAGGTGGGGTCAATTGTGCAGGATATTTTCATATTTGGATTTTGCACTTTTTCCGTTAACGTCTCCGGGTTTTGTTGGGTTCTTTTTGGGGAATTGAAATAACTGGTGTAGGAACAAGAGGAATCAAAGGTTCTTCCAAAGTCTTACCGCTCCTTGTTGTGATAGCATTAATTTGCTGACGAGGGTTAGTCACGGTTTGACTTGGAAGAGTTCCTGGATTTGAGGTAGAGGCTGGATTTTTGAAATTATTACAAAGACTTGTCAACAAACTCGTGACATTAGCCATTTGATTTTGCAAATTTTGACCTTGATTTTGAACATTCTTCAACACCGCATCGTTTGCCTTGACATAGTTTTCAAAGTCCGTTTTCGAAACACCTTGAATTTGGGGCGTAGGAGCTTGATATGTGGACTGATTAATGGGGGTTGGATTGGTTGGTGGTTGAAAAACTTGACTTTGATTGTTTTGATGGTTTTGATTAAAATTTCCTCAACGGTTTTGGTTGAAATTAGCATTGGTTCCTTGATATCGGTTTTGGTTTCCTTGATTGTTTTGAACATTTGGTTGGTTGAAACCCGGTGGTTTCATTTGACTTGCCAAATTGGAAGGTTGGTTTCTTTGGAGAAAATTTCCAACGGCTACTGCGGGTTTGTTGAAAATTGTTGGATATTGTCATGAAAAACGAGGGAAGACAATCATTTCACCTCGAAGTTAAAGGACAATGGTTATAATTGTATTCGATCCACAAGTAACACATACTTCCTCAACAGCTTTGACGGGCGCAGGGAGGTTCAGTAGATTAACAACTAAAAGATTTCATTTCATTCAACTCTTTGTTCATCTTGATAGTCATCTTTCTCGAGAAAAGCGGCTTTTGTTGCATATCGAAAGAAATTATTAGGAAGGTGAGAATTAAAAAAAGGCGCATCCGTACTCACTCTTGAAATCACTAGCACGGACTCCTTCGAGTTACGAACTTTTTTGACTTGCTTTTCATGATAGCTAAACCTTCTTGAGGCATCTTATCTAAAAAATTGCCACATGCTGCAGAATCTAAGCATCTTGATCGTTTGAATTCAATGGAATTGTAAATGTTATCGACGTTGGTGTAGTTACGAGAAGCCATGGTGAGGGACATGTCGAAGGAGTCCTTTAAACGTTCCCATGGATTCGTTTTAAAGGTTGTGTTGGGTTCTTGGAAAAAATTGGTGATTTTGTTTGAAGATATGTTGGTTTGTTAGTGGAAGATTGGTTTATGATTTTGAAAAAAGGTCGTCCAATGTGAGATTTGATTAGGGGTTCCTTGTCTAACTAATATCGGCTTCACCGTCTAGAGAAAAAGGGAAAGCAAAAAGCTTTACCGAAGTGTTCGGAAACTTCTGGGTTGTTCTAAATGTTGAAGTGACCTTGTATAAAATCGAAGGGTTGTGAGGGTCTTGTTACCCGTAAAACTTATTATTTGCCACTAGATTGATTAAAAGGTTGTTTGAGTAGATAATTATTAGCATTTTGTTTGATCGGTGGAACAACTATAGCATTCTTTATACACTTCGATGGTGTGATTGTAACATTTGGGCAATCGTACACGATTGTCGGAAATAGGAACAAAACGTTTTGTTCAAACAATTGGTTCTTCTAAATCAAAATTTCAAACAACAACCGGAAGAAAAGAGGTTGTTGTTGTCGACGTCTTCGAGATTGCGACCGATTTATGTGCGCATAAAAGAAAAATAAAAAATCAAAAGCAAAACTTTACACTAATAATAATTTTTTTTTAACAATGAATTTTAACGGTTAAACGAAAGAGATTAAAACCAAATATTCAACTACTTCAGGTTGCTCTCGAAAATTTCTTTTCAAAGGTGGTGAGACCGTGTACTTGTAGTCTAGTGGGACACAAATGGCAAGTGTTAAATCTTTTGTTACGAATTGGGAACCAAAAAAGCTTCACCGGATATTTGAATGATTAAAACTCGTTGAGAATGTTTATATTTTGGTTTTTTTACCAATTGTGACTTTATTTCTTTAATTAAAAAGGAAGATTTTTTTTTTTTTTGAATTTTTCTATTTTTTTATATATATACGTATATTTTCTCTACCCTTTTTTATATTTTATTTTTTTTTGGATTTTGAATTATAAACAAAATGAAACTTTCAGGGTGAAATGATCTTTCTTAACCAAATCAACAAACACAAAACGTAGTAATCGTAAACACTAATCCCCGGCAGCGGCGCCAAAAACTGGTTGCAGTTTATTATACCTAAAATATATTAAATATAATACTTTTTAAAGAGTAATTAAGAAAATTACCAAGTTACCCTTGATAAAATTCACTCTCAAAAATATATATAATAATATATAATACGTATATTAAACCGGGTAAGTATGATCACCCGGGTCGTTTATCCCAATGATAGTGAAATTGAAACCTCGTTTAAGTTTAGAATCCTAATTTGAATAGCAAATGGATTGTTTTATAATCTAAGAGCTTAATTAAATTGGACAATTAAAATCAATCTAGACAGATACGGAAATAATTAAATAATTGAGGACTATTGAGCAAGTAAACTAATTTTAATCCTAAAAATGTAAACTAAAATTATAAACCTAAGATAGGACAAAAGAAGATTTTAGGAAAAAGAAAAATATTTTTTAAGCTTTTTAGATTAAAAGATATGATTTTTCTAAAATTCGAACTAATTAAAAACATATAATATTATAAATCTCTTATAATAATGTCCTAAAAATCTTTTTAAAATTACACTAATTAAAGAAATTATGCAAAAATTTTCTAAAAATAAAAGCCCTAATTTTTATCTTTTAATAAAAGTTTAATTAAACTTAATTAAAACTAACCCTAATTATTAATTAAAACTAAATAAAACTAATTAAGAACTAACTTAGGGAATAATGGTGAAAGAGACTTAAGGACTAACGGGGTTTAAATACTCTTAAGGGCAAGATTTAACTAAGGAAAAACTAAATAGAAAAATTACAAGATGGTCCTGAGGTCCATACCCCGATAAACAACCAAGTTCAATAAGCCTTAAAATAAGGTGAGAACTAAAAGTACTTTTTAGGAAAATCTTAAAAGAGAAAAGTTGTAGAACAGCTTGAGGAGAACAACTTTAATGAAAGCACTATGGTCTGAAACTCAAAGATAAGCTCTAAAAGAGCTTCTCAATAAGCTGTTACAGTGAGAAGGCTTTTGAGCTTATTTTCACTTAAGAGCTTATAACAAGCTCAAATTAAGCTTAAAACTAAAAAGGAAAAGTGTTCTAGGAAGCTTATGAGATGCTTAAACTATGTAGGCAAAGAAAATTAAGCTGGAAATACTTTTAAGCAACTGAAATCAAGCATGAACTAAGTAAACTCAGAAAATAAGCAAATTAGCACAAAATCTAATTAGCTATTTGGGCTCAAGAAACAAAAACTAGACTATAAGCTTATGAAAACTAGTTAAGCTACTTATGATCTATCTATTTAAGCAATAAAAACTACTATCTTAAGCTAGAATTAAGTTTTTAATAAACTAAGTATCTATCCTACTGTTTTTGGCTTTTTAAGTTTTTCAATGACTTTTGACAGTAAAATAAGCTAGGAAAATAAGCTAGATAACAAAATTTAAGACTTAAACTATATTAAGCTGTAACTAAACTTAATCCTACTTGAATCTAAGCTCCTAAATCCTAATTTGACTTAACTAAAAACTTGGCTAAAAGTAGCAGTACAAACTTGTGACAGCAGTACTAACATAAGTTAGTCTTTGTGGTGACATTGCAGTACCCAATAGGCATAGGAATACAGGATATCCTAGTGACTATCAATACCTTAAACTTACTCAAATTGTGTGTATAGACACAATACAAGCAAAATCAAAGCCTTAAGGGCTTTGGATCAAAATTTAACAAGCTAAAAGAAAGGAAAAACTGTCCTGGTGTAAAAACTAAGATTATAAGCCATGTCCTTTGAAAAATAACAAACTAACTTTTAAAAACTCTTAAATTACTGATTTTAAATGAAAACTCAACTTACTAAAATAAATTGCATTTCCTAATTTGACTTTTTGAAGTCACAAAACTACTGAACAAACTCCTCCTTTAACAGTACTAAACCAAACACCCCTTTATATTAAGGACAGATTCAAAAGAGCTTATGAGTTGAAAACTAATTAACAAGACTTGAATTTTATGGACTTAATAAACAGGATTAATCAACTAAATAAGCAATAATCAAAGATCTACTCTATTTTCTACTATTTTTGGATTTTATGGATTTTTATGATAGAAATAAGAAACTAATGATCTATATCTATTTAAGCAAAAACAGATGAAGACATATAACTAATAAGCACTAGTAAAGAGAAATAAGCACAAATAAGCAACTAATTTAAGCAACTAAGCAGATCTATTCTAATAAGCAATATAACAATTATTTAAACTAAAATTCAAAGGCAAAAGGAATTTTAAAAGGAAACTTACTTTGTGCTTCAGCTAAACAGAAGCTAGGCTCAATTGAGCTTAATCTACAGCTCTGGCTTATTTAGAATAAGCCAGTATTGGTCCATGAGAGCCCTTCCCTTATTGGCTCTCCTTCCAAAAAGCTCATAAATCCAAAATGCAAAGGAATTGAGTACTTAAGCTGTTTATAGGGATTAAAGTAGGTTAGGATCTGAATTAAACTCTCTTATAAGCTTATAGACTTATAAGAGCTTTTGAGTAGCTTATGGTAGCTTTTAAGCAAGAAAATAAGGTTTAAACAAAAACTTGTAAATAATTGAGACAGATTATTTAAAAGCAAAACATTAATTTCATTAACTAGAAAACTTGATTACATGATTTAAAAAGAAATTACACAAAATTTAAGCTAAAACTATTAAGCTACTCCTACTCCTAGATAGTGAATGTGTGTGAAGGTGAGGGCTATTTATAGCCTGCCAAGGATCCTTCTAGCCTTTCCAAGCTCTTTTCAATCATGCCCGTTGGATTCTTCAATCATTGGAGAGTTATTGTAAGCCGTTGGATTGATTTGTGGACACCTGAGGATTGCCAGCATGGCATTCCTTTGATGTGACATTGTGCTAGTTCTCTGAGTGATTTAGTACAAAAACCCACCTCTATTTGTGCTTCTTCCATTGATGACGTGTCTTAGGACTTGAGAGAACTAATGAGATGCTTTGATTTGACCTTAATAACCCTGCCATTGTACTTGAGAGCTCTTGAATTGACTTCCTTGCCCATCAATTTCCAAAACCCCCTTGATTTAACCCTAAGGTAATTTTGTTGATGACGATGAATAGTAAATGGCATTCGCGCCATTTTTATAACTGAATCGGGGTAAGATTCAGTTGAATCTTTGCCCTATTGACAATACTAGTCCCTCTCTTTGCTTTTCCCTTTTTTAGTTATAAATGACTTTTGAAGATTACAAGTTTGGCCCTTGTGGTTTATAAAAAGATAAGTGGGCTAGGGTTTTGGGCTTTAGGATCCGGGTAAGGCCCAATTAGAGGAGGGGACATTTTTGGACTTTTGTGAAACTTGAGGGGCTTAAGTGGAATATTTTGGGCCTTGTTGACTTTTGTTGACCAATGATTGGCTTTTCTTTGACTGGATTTGACTGAGGCTTGACTTTTCGGGCTTCGGCTTTGATTCTTTGGCTTCTTTTTGTACTCTTCTGATTCTCGTGTCCGTGCTTGCTCGCTTTTGATTGTTTTCTTATGATTTCTGATATATCCGTACCTGCATTCACAAAACACAAATACAAGCATATTTTTGCCATTTTTTGGTCTGTTTTGGGTTTAATTGGGTTATTTTAGGTATTAACGGATATGTGTATTTTACACTTATCATTAATCTCCACCAATGCTGAAGCCGACAAAAAATTAAAAGAAACATACCAATACCTATTCTTTGCAGTTC
>BQNB010056623.1:3530-38596 GCA_026074375.1 Tanacetum coccineum
AATTTGAAGCCACGAGCTTATGTAATAAACAAGTATTTTGTTAATCCAATGTATCTTTTTCAAAAGAAACGTTTAGTGGTCATTCTCAGATCTTGTGCTATTGAACTATGAAGTAACGCCTTCGGATATTCAACATTCCGCTGCGACCCAGATTTAGGGGTGTTACATATTGGGAGTAATTATCCCTATCCGGGTAAGTAGCGCTTACTAGTTTCGGAGGTCTGAATAAACGGATATATACCATGTCGGAATGTCAATAGGTGATCCTGGTCAGATACCTTTAGGGCACGGAATACTATTTGGCATATAAAATGATTCCTTTTAAATTGAGCTTCGGTGCCATGAGCTTAGTGCAAACGTAAATTCTTTTTATGTGAAGTTGTATCTGTTATAACTGTCACGTGCGTACTGTGAACTTATGGTCCACTTTTAATACTAAATTCAAACCTATGAATTCAGCCAACTTTATGTTGACAGTTTTAGCATGTTTTTCTCAGGTGCTTAACTATGGATGTCTTTGCTTGCTTGTTGGTGTTGCCTTGCATTGAACCGATTTTCAAGAATTATTATTATCTATGTTAACATCGTTGTCAAACTTTAAAACCTTTTATTCGCTTCCGTATATTATCGTTGGGCCTATTTAAAATTTAACTATTTTAATCAATGCAACGATGTTGGATTTTTAAACGTACCCTTAGAGGTCGTTCTTTATATATTGTGTGATGTGTATTATGACATCACGCCCCCATACACTTGTTTTTCGTCTAGGCCCCGTTTGGGGGTGTAACACATCCTTTCCCGTTATGGGACATGCTTTACTTGAGATGCAAAGTACTTAGCTTGTTTCCATCAAGATGATTAGTGATCAAATCCATTTATCATGGATGAAGTCCAAGTGACTAATTGAGTTTGTCTTATTTAGAGGTTAATTATGCTTTGAGTTTTCTCACCTCCTTATCTATAAATATTTTACAAACTTACACATGTATTCCTCACATGCATAAGATTTCTTACAAACATCCACATTCCTCCATACACCACTTCCATACCATACTTCCTACAACACATTCTTTTTAATCATTTGTTAATCTCTTTCCTAACAAATGATTAATCACCGTTTCTACACAATCCTAAAACACATCCTTCCTAATCATTTGTTTACCCTTCTTACCCAACAAATGATTATATCTTCCACACTCTAAACATTCCTTTCTTAATCTATAACATAATCACATATGCCCATTCTTTTCTCTCTTATTGGCAATGTGATTATAAACCCAAATCAATCATTTGATTTCACCCTAAACATCATCACCTTCATACTTCTCATCTTCAAACCTTCTCTAAGCCTAAACTCTTCTTCGCAAAAACCTTCCCCAAATATTGTCCCTTATGGGATAACTCCATTCCCTAAACAGTGTATCTTCCGTGTTATACTCTACATATATGTTATAGTTGACGCGTTTTCTCATGTATTTCAGGTGATCATCCGTTGTCATTTTCATGAAGGCATTCTGCATGGAGTCCAAGCATGTCATCTCATCATTGTTGTGTCACTTTATTTTCATCATCACTTCTAAAGACGGACTTTATTTTGTGTCAAAGACTCATGTATTTTGGTTGCCCGCAATGGGTTGGAAAAACTATTAAACTTTATTTGCTGAAGTTGGCCTAACTATTAGTGTGCGTCGTACTTTTTAATTTTATTTTTATTTAATCAATGGATGTTTCTATATCTCGTGTGCTTGTGCCTTGTACTGTTATATCCTGTGTTTTCGCTTTAGCGGGGTGTGACAGATTTGGTAATCAAAGCTTGAGGTTATTGAGAATGTCGGTTTTTCAAAAATAAAAACCGCAACTATAACTAAAAGATTTTTATAAAACACCAAACATGATAGGAGTTGACTAGTCCGAATATTGGATCATTTGACCTTAATTAGACAGAACTTGATCAACTCTGTCTAATTCAGGTAGAATTATGGAATGTCAGGAATAGTTACCAAGTATCGTGTCTAGTCGAGTCATGAAAATATGGTCACCTGAAATTACATCATTTTGTGTGTGTTGCATTATGAGTCTCATGCGTTTACAATTATGAATCTTTTATTTCATTTACATGCACGATTATATGCTATATATGTTCAATTTTACATTATGTCATTACACAACACACACACACACATTATATGTATATAATATTTATTATATATATATATATATACTAAGTAAATATCAATATTATTATATATATATATATATATATATATATATATATATATATAAATACTAGCTAACATAACGCGACAACGGGCGGGTTCGCTTATTAATAATATAGAGAATACTAAGTAGATGTAAATAAGAATTCTACTGAACAACACATAATAATTTAAAAAAATTGCAACGAAACAAAGTAGTTGTAGTAATACAAAAGATATCCAGGAAGTTGTATATAGAAAACAATGATGTCTATTCAAATACGACATAAGACTTATTTGTAAACAACGTTTGTCGTTGAGTTTGAATGGTTGCCGTCTTTGTCTAAACATAAAACATTCAATCCTCTCTTGCTTTTGACTCTTAACAGACTCCTTTCACTGTATCCCTATGCTTATCCGCTAACAAAGAAAATGTTACAAACTGCTTGCCTTTTGATTCAAGGACACGCCCTTAACACAACCAATGCAACAACAAAAATAGCAAAAATATTAAAACCTTTAATTCGTTCCAATATAACAACAAAGAAATATACTCTAGACATACTAATAGTGTAACATTCACCTAGATTCACAAAAGGATATGAGTGCAAACCAATAAACCATGATGCTCTCATTTTTTGTATCTATCTAAAGACATCAACCATAGAAAGGCATGATTATCCCCTTTATCAGTTAAGCTATTAAATAAACAAAGTGTGAATCAAGAGATTCGTGAATCAAGAGATTGGACAAAGTGTGTCCTCAATACGAATTCTGTGTGCTGAACCAAACTAACCTGTTCTTGGATCTTCACAAGTTCAAGTGCATATTTGTTTATGACCTTGGACACCTTCGTATCAAACAAAATATAGGATGAGCTCCCACTACTGCTCATAACACAAATTTGCATGTGGAAAATTGTGGCTTGGATTTGAATTTGGAATACCATAAGGATCATTGTCAACCAAAGTTAAAAAAAATTTCATCGAGGTCAATGACCTTGCACTTTCTTGTAACCTTATTAAATTTATGACAACTCAAGTAGTACGTTGAGTTGTCTTCATACAAAGAATGGAGGCCAGCACTACAACACGGAGCACACCCAAATTGTTAACATATAAAAATCATTATCAATAAATTAGATGAAGTGTTTGAAAATAGTCAGGACTGATTCTCTATTAGGTTATTTTAATATAATTACCTCTTAAGATCTCTTCATATGTGGAAAACACCTTACTCGAAATATAAATGATGTAGAAGTGACATCAATATTAAAAAAATGTAAGATTATAATAAGGGAAGAAACTTATATTTTAACAAAAGACATACTTGTGTCTTAGTACTTGAATTTCATGCAATAGAGAGTTAATGAACAAACGGGTACCATCGTAACCGTTTTGAATGCTTTGCTTGTCTGTTTGTTGTAGCAATAATAGTGGGTTTAATCAGGATAACATGTACAAGCAGGGGTCTAGTTCACATATATGAAATACTAGTTGCGAGCCCGCCCGATGGGCGGGCTCGCTTTGTGAGTATCCAAGAAAAAAAATCAAGTAACGGCTAGTGTATTGCAGTATATGATCAAGAATTTTTTGGGCAATTATGTTTGTACTTCAGATTTTGGCGATAGTCGCCGAATCATCACTACAGGATCATCCAAACTATGTTTTCCCACTCAACTTTCATATAAGCTATATTCATGTGTGAATGTGGCATGGTACATTTATATATTCATAATGTCGTAGTTGCATAGCCGCTCGATGAGCGAGCGGCCTTATGAATATCCAAGGAAAGAATTAAGTAACTGTTAATCAATTATAAACATTGTAACGTATTTATTAAGTCAAGTAAGAACGAAAAAATATGAATGCTCATTCAATAAGAGAAAATAAGTAAATCAATTAAGTAAAGGTAAATTAGTTATAAACATACCAACATATTTATTGAACGCATATAGAAAGAAAAGAAATGTTAACTAAACATGTATATATAATGATGACTCGTGAAAGTTGCACACAAAATGCAAGAATAAAATTGGCAATCACGAGAATGATAAACCCTTTTTGATATTCTTCGGTTACGGCTTAGGAGTCCTTGTAACCTTGTGTAATTCACCACATAGCTGATATGGAGAAAACGAAAACCTTCATGACCACGACAACCATTCTTATCGTCAACGGGCATTACAATCTTTTCTTCAATTTGAATTGGTGGTTGATGCTTCCGAAATAATTAATGGTTAAAGACTTTTAGTTTACATTGCTTGCTAAAGAAAAAATTAAACCTGTCGTTGGACATCAACACTGCTATTGGAGTTCTACTTTAGCTGTTTAAAACAAAATGACTTAAAATATATGAAAGGTTAATGTTTACTTGTTTGGTAGATTTTCTGAAAAAAACCATGTTAAGTAATTTATATGAAGTATATTTATTATATTTGAGATCATCGATTATTAGAAAGGTGTCTCTAAACATTAGAGTGGAAATATTATACTGAACCATAAATTCACTAACATTTTTTGAAAAAATATTGCAATGTTAGCTTTAATCAATTTCCTTAATAGTTTTGTAATATATATAGGATTCCAATCCCCGATTGAAGGACCTTGTAGTGATATATCTTTCAAATCTAAGTTTATTTATCCGTTGATGTCGCTTATGAGACATGCCCATGTCCAAGTTTCCCCGTCGACACCATCTCATCCAAAGTGTCAGTCAAACACATTCCAATTGTTGACCGACGGTATAACTCAAATGTAGCCATTCGTCTCGTCGATGAAAGACCTGTTAATATCCAAAGATGATAGTGAGCTACCAACAGACCACATATTTCAAACAAAGAGATACATAAAATTATCACCTACAAATCAAAATACAATGACTTACAAATTCAAAAGCCTTGTAGCAACTGAGTTCTCACCGATCATAAAAAAATTAAAACAGGCATAACTTCATGGATATCATTACAAGATTAAGTGTATTATGCAGCTCAAGACTGTTGCTATCTGTTTACACTTTACATTTATTCTGAAAATAGGTGCATTTTACAAAGATTGACCCTAAAAATTCACATCACAACCACGCTATGAATCTGAATTTTCATCAAACAAAGTGAAAATTAAAAATATGAAACAAACATGAGCTTGCAGGAGAATTTTCAACATATACACAAATAATTAGTTGCATGAGGTGTCATTTATTTATCCTGTTATATATAATGTAAGATATGCTACATAGGGATATGAGGTGATTTAAATACCTTTTTGAAGTCCAAACTTTAAATCTGCCATACGAAACTATGATAATCACATCACCAATTTAGCTTGGATCACCAACGTACTCATTTATTTGAGTTGCAAAGTTATCCCATAAGGTGGAATGAATGGTATTACCGCTTCAAATAATGATTAATTGTGAATGAGTTATTAAAAAGATAAAATCAAAAGATTTTATATTAATGCAATTCTGTCATGTGAAAACTATTGATAGTATGACACTCAGTCAAGGAAATACTTTATATGGGAATTATAGTATGTATTCAATCAAAATGTAATCTTTTATTAAAATATAAAAAACATCGTCACTGAGAACATTACTAGAATTAGAAAATCGACTCAAGCAGATTTACATGTGTTAATCATATTATAGTTATCATGTACTTCTACAATTCAGATAATAAAATATGAGACATTCAAAAACTATTATCAATTTCAAAAAAAATAACTATCGAAGTTAAGAAGCTTAACATCTACTCCTGATACATATGATAGATTAAAAAACAACTGTTGCATTCATGAATTTAATCAGTAAATGCATAATATGAGCTAAGAAAACTAGAATAGTTTGAAATAAAAAAAATACGTGAGATCGTAGGCAGGATTATTGGCATATTTGGGAGCCATTCCGGAAAAATATGTGAGGTCGTTAAAACTATTTTGACCCGTTACACACCCCGTCTATGACATGGAAAGTGGTCCAATACCTCAAATTTATAAGTTATACATTGTGTTACTTTATCTTCTTACCTCAGTTTTTTCATGCTCATACTGAACTAAGAAAATGCATCTGCAAACCCCTTATATCATGCAGCTTTCTTTAAATATCGATAACTTGAGCATCATAATATCTTGCTTGATCTGATTTCTCCTGATGATGCACCAAAATACATCAGATATTAGCATCATATTATAGTCAATTATAAATGACACTCGCTGCTATACAAAAACTGCAGAGCTTACTGACATGGAAATAAAGTACACTATCTCCAACCATGACTCTATTGCATTCCGAGTGCTCAAGTGGGACCATCGTTCGCGCACATTTTTAACATGGACCCATTCATCCTCGTCGTCGCCGTTGTTTGTTAGCTCCTTCTTGATTTTATCTCCTAGAACATGCACAACCAAATACATTAGCACAAGAAAACTAATAATATAGATAAACTAAACGGGCTTCTTTTCGCCTTCTTCTCTAACTCCCCGGTTACCACAATTTCAAGCATCAAAATCGTCGGGCATTCGTTTTCTTTTTGTTTCAATTCATAATTCCAAAAGGGATTTTCCTGAGATATAGAAACATTCTGAATACCCATATCATAAGCAGTCTTATCTTGTCCATTTTTGTGTAATGATGACAATAGACTAAAACGTGATGATGCAACTCTTTTGACTTGTTTAATGGCTGACTTTTGTTGTTTTGACTCGTTTTTTGAACCCAGGTCATGAAAATCGTTTACCGACCATTCTTTGTTTGGGTCTTCTTTTTGTGGACCAGATGACGACATCTTTAAGGTATTTCCTAGCTCCTTGAGCTGATAATCTTTGCAACAATAGTGTCTTTGTATTCCTTTTCTAATATGCACTTTGCATACAATAATTCCTGTAACTAATTAAAAATGTAACAAAGAAATTAGGTTTTTGAGACCCTCAAAAAATGATATCAGAATATGTTTAAATTAGTATTGTCATATATTGATAACATTGCAATAATTCACTAAAACCAAAAAAGAAACTTGCTTTATTGGCTAAAAATAACTGATCTATTCTTAAAACAACCTGCTCTGCAATATCGTACCCTCTAAGGTTTCTAAAGAAGCCTCCCTTGAAAGTGCCCAGTAGCACAGAATGAGCAGCGTAATGGGCAAGCTACCTGAGTAAGAACAATTAACAATCGATAAGTATCTAGTCCAATATAGAAGAATATAAAGAATACACCAATCTAAATAAAAGAAACTATAAGAAAGGAGTTGGGTCCTCACTTTAGCAAAAATGTCCACTTGTGATGAGACGGCAAACTGAACCATTCTCATCTATTACTAGTATGGAAACATTTTCCACCAATTGGTTATCTTTCATTTATATCAGCAAGTGAAATATTAAATGAAGATATAAAAGCATGTATAAGACATTAAGACCAAAGAAATGCATATACAATCTAATAGATTACGATTTAGAAAATATCTATATCATTAACCTTGATAGTGCCATCAACCGTGGAACTATGCACTGATGACCGTCCAACCACATAACCAGCTTCTTGGAGTTCAGTTCTGACAAAAAAATTTGTGATAACTAAACACATGAGGTGCTTGTATTTGATAACAATATATATGCCTGACAAAAGAGAAAGAAACAACAGATTCCCATTCATGTTACCTTTAATTTATGTCAAAAAGAATTAGTGATATTATGAACTTGCCGCACCGAAATTTACCTGAAAGGCGTGTGCTAAAAGTAGTTGCGCTGCTTCGGTACTAATCTTCTTTATAATGCTTTTTTGTCTTGTTTCCATTTAAAAAATACTTTAAAATCCCACCAAATGTTGAATAACTTTCCGGTCCATTTGACCTCCTTGTGCGAACAGATGTCTGCGATGTTGGTTGTTAGTAGGATAATTCAAGATTATAATACTAAATTTTGCTTTAAGAAAAAGAATTTATGTTTTGAGGTATAAAATATAATTACCCATTTATCTTTTAGCAAGTCCGAAATAGATAACATAGACCTGATAAGAGAGTGAATTGGTAATATTAATCGATAGATTAAAAGCATGTATCATAAAATGCATAGAATTAGCTTTTCAATTTGAATACACTTCTTTTTTGCATTTTCGCTAGTACAGTAGTTTGTTTAGCTTAAATTTTCAAAATTTAACTCAAAGTAAGGGGTGTTTGTTTAAGCTTATATAGTGGGGCTTATGGCGTATGTGGTTTTCGACATATGTTTCATAACTTCATTTTGTGTGGCCTATTTTGAAACTTATCGGTTTATATAAGCTTATTGTGACATGATAAGCTTATATAGGCCGAAGAGTTTCAAATTAAGGTACAAAAAGTGACCTTATAAAACAAAAGCCATAAGCCCGCTATATAAGCTTAAACATAGAAAACTCAAAGACGCCACCTTGACATAAACTGGTATTACCTGATTTGCTTTCTTGCCTAGACCCATAAGAAAATTATCGGGTTTCAAGTGTCTATGCAGAAATCCTTTAGCATGCGTGAGTTTGATTCTGGTAAGCTGGGCAAGTAATATAATAAAAGTGAGTAGAAAGTTGAGGAGAAAGAAAATAGTAGGATGGAAATTGGTTATAAGAAGAATAGTGACCATTTGATCAGCTAACATTAAGACAATATTGAGAGAGAACTTGTGTCCACAATAGACGAAAAGATCCTTGAGACTGAGCCAAGAAGGTCAAGGACAAGCACATTGTCGTCAACGTCAATCCCAGACCAATGTATGGCAGCAACACCAGCAAGCCTTTGAAGATATTTATAAAGCTTGGCCTCATAAAGCAATTGCGGCTGTTTACTCTACCGATTTTCCTATAATAATAATAATAATAAGCCAAAGAAATTAGTTATTAGTAAGACTAATTAAGAGTGAATATTATTATCAAGTAGTAGTAATAGTCACCATTTTAACAACAACGATTTCATGTGTATCAACATGCGTAGCTGAAACAACAACAACATCAAACTTTTTTAGTATAAAATGCAGCATGCATAAGTGTAAAATCTTCGAAGACACAAAAAAGTGTCATAACATGCTTCTAGTGTGTGTTATAAACATGTAGCATGTAAAATAATGTATAACAAACAAAAACCCTAAATCTGTTATCCATTAGTTGATATAAATTGAAAGCAATTTTATAAAAAGGATGACTTAACATTCATTATCTAAACTAATTGTTTTCTTCATTATGTGTTATCCATATGCAAATAAACCATTAATAAAATACTCTTCTTATAAGGGATATTCTAAAACCAAAATGTATAAAAATACTACAGAACACCCGAAGATACTTTAGTCATGTCAGCTACAGTCTGGCGGCATATTTCAAAAAAAAAAGCTACAGTCCAACGGCTAAAGGCCAACAGAAAGGCTACCCATTAGAAGTACAACAGATCTTAGACAATCCTTGAGATCCCCACTGTACTCCTTCCACATTGAAACCAAATCATCTTCTCCATTTAAAGTTGCACCCCTTGTGAAACAAAAAAAAACATAATTCAAATCGTAACATATAATATATTAATAGCCATGGCAGAAGGTTGGGTAACAACTTAAATAAACAATGCTAAACACCTTTAGTAGCTTGTTCGCAGAGGTGTTCCCGAATTTGATTAAATTATTTGTGTACATCAGAATAAAAATAACATTCGAGATAGGGATTGGAGTTACAGGGTTTTTTTTATTAAAAAGTTATGGATTTACATATAATTTGAGAGTATATCTTTATATATTTTTTAAAACTGAAAGATATCAACATGTTTTTTAGAAGATATTATTATAGTTTTAGATAATAAAACACAAATGGTGACTTGACTCAGTTGGTTAAACTCGTGGCATGTTAACAATAGGTCACGAGTTCAAACCTTGCTATTTACTTAATTTTTAACTTATTTTCGAAAATTATTGAATTGTGGGTGTCACGTCAACCTTGCTATTTACTTAATTTTTAACTTATTTTTGAAAATTATTGAATTGTGGGTGTCACGTCATCGTTGAGGTGGCGTACAGTCACTAAATCATATTTATATATACACTCATAGTTAGCCCCATATATATATATATATATATATATATATATATATATATATATATATATATATATATATATGGTTAGGATCCAATAAGAAGTTTTCTTAAAATAAGAGGATAAAAAGTAACTTAACCGATATCCGAGATCACGAGTTTAAATTAGATGCATCTCAATAATCTTAGATGCATTATAACGCATCATAATGTGTTTTCTAGCTTTTAATTACATGCATATACGTATATTAGATGCATTTCATTTTTTCTCTTATTTTTTGTATTTCTACATGTGCCAAAATCATAAAAATCAATTTGTACCATCTACGCATCGAATTAACGTTCGAAACTCAAAATGGTGCATCTAAATGAATAAAAATGCATCTAATGCAAGTCGTTGCATCTCAAATGTGTGGTTTTAGTCACTTCTCACCACTTCTTATTTTAATTTACTTCTCACTGGATCCCTACTATATATATATATATATATATAGGAATGGGATCGAGAGAAAACCAAATCTTGGTGGAAAACCTAGAAAACTCAAACAGATGCCCTAAAAATACTAAACTGATGCACTGAAAAATCTTTTATATAGCCTGAAAAAATTAAGGCATCCGTTTGGTTTTTTCAGTGCATCTGTTTGGTTTTCTAGGTTTTCTACCAAAATATGGTTTTCTCTAGAACTCATCCCATATATATATATATATATATATATATATATATATATATATATATATATACATACATACATACATACATACATACATACATACATACATACTAGTGGCTAAGCCCGCCCGACGGGCGGGCATGACTTGTAATTATTGTTTACATTTGTTTGTTTTGCTAAATATTGGTTTATAAAAATTGTATATTATACAAAGATTATTTTAAGCATAGTAGCAACAAGTTTTGAATACCCGCATTTCGATGCGACGCGTTTTTTACCTTTCTATTTGATACATAGTTGAGATCAAAGACGCGAATCCACACCAACCATTAAAGGCACCATAAGAAAAAAGATGTTTACGATTATCAGTTTTGACCCGTATAAAAGTATTTGTTTTTTGATCCGTAACATTAAACAAAAATAAAAGGACAACTAGAGAACATACTATTCGCTGCTAACTGGCAACTCATCAGTATATCTATAGTACATCGCAACAAATTCCAATTTGCTTTTTTCAAACGTGTTGTTGTTCAGCTTTAGAGAGTTCTCGGATTTAGCAGCTTTCTGAATCGGATCATATCGCGTTTTTGGAGTTTCGGATAACACTGTCACAACAATAACAATAATTAAGAAAGGCAACAATAGTTAATGAAGTTTTTGTTAGCATCAATAGTGGCTAAGAGAAAATAAATGCATGTGAGCATACTAACCATTCTCATGTAAGCTTTCCTCAACCATTCTCATTGTGAAAAGCTAATTATCCTATCTCATAATAGTTGATTGTCCGTCATGAAAAAAACTCAATTTATACACCTGACATAAGATTATGAGAAGTACCTCAAAGCAGACATTCACATCAGTTTGTTTAATTTGTGGCTTAGCATTGTTTGGTCTAACCAATCACTTGTATCGAATTAAAACAGCCAAGGAGCCTGCAAAAGAGCCAAGGAGCCAAGTGTTAGAACACCGATTACAAAAACACCACAACATATCATCTAAAACAACCAAGCAGCCTACAAATCATCAAAAAATTCAGATAAGCCCATAAGCTCAGAAAATAAGCTAATCCAACCAACAATGTAGATCAAGGGTAAAAGTTACTAACCATTAACCATTTCAACCCTCCCAACGTCAGTGAGTTGCTTGTAGTATACTTTCTGCCATGCTGACATGTCACAATTTAGAATATACTATTTCTTCTATGGAAGATCCTTCTCCACCTCATCTTTCTTCCTTCTCAAAATAAATAGCCTTATAACTTGGATTTTATAGTATAGAGAAATCATTTATAATAGAATTGACAAAATATAAATATTTGAGAAAACTAATACATAAAAGACACATATTGTGAGATCGGAGTAAAAGTCTTCGAAACATAGGTTAAAGCATAGGATATATGTATTAATTAGGTAGATAGTATATTGTCCTTTGCTAATAGGTTCTATTGATGTGAGTATGAAAGTGAATATCCAAAGCGGATTGTTAAACCTCCAGTAATCGAATTCATAAACATCATGGATCAAAAAGTAATTATTGTGACTGTAAGTCTTTATAGTAGGATAATCAGTTTTAAACTCCAAAAGACCTACATGGTGTAGGCGGCAAATGATCAGCAGTTCTTCCTCGTCTGTTAGTGACACGTCACATTTATCAGTAAATGGTGCATTGAAGCACTCCTTAAAATTTTCAATTGAATCAAAAATTGTTGGAAGAAGAGAATTTAGCAGGGCCCAAAGTTCTTGTAAACTATTCTAAATGTGAGTGCCAGTTAAAAGAAGTCTCCGTCAAATCTGATAGTTGCAAAATAACATTTAAAAATATGGTAAATAGAGGTATCAATATGGGTAGGACTGTAGGATGCAGGTTGGATAATGGGTCAGATAGGGTAATTTTGCGCGGGTCAAGTTTGGTTAAGTGGAAGTACTTTTTGTCAACTAATGAACTGTTTATAAGATATTAGTATGTCAAGTATGATTATACGTTCGAATCTATCAACCCATGAAAGATGACGCCAGTTGACCTATTCATAAGTAAATGGGCTAAAATTGCCATCTTTTTTAGTGATGGATGAACATTACTCATGCTTACCCGGATACAAGAGTCTTTGCAAGCAAAGATTCTGAATTCTTTAACTGATGTCCTTCATCAACAACCATGTAATGCCAATGAATTTTCTTCAGAATGCTTTATCTCTTATTATAAGATCGTAGTGGGTGATCAACATACTAAATTTCCTTTTTGGTAACTCTTTTTGCATTGCTTTTCTCTGCTCACGACGTCTATCATATAGATAAGCAGCAATACTAGTGGAAAAACAAAATCAATATGAAGTTATATGACAAAAGCCATATATTTCATCTCGTATGTGCCTAACCAAACACTTCTTACCTGGTAGCCCATGTTGAAAATTCATTAATCCAATTTGGTAGTACAGCTTTTGGGGCCACGATTAAGTGCGACCCAGTCACGCCCTTGTTTTACATGAGATACGCTATCAAGGAGACGGTTTGAATTGTCTTTCCTAATCTTATTTCATCAGCCAATATGCCGTTGAGATTGTTATTGAACAAAGACAACATCCATTGAAGCCCTTCTAACTGGTACAGTCCCAGTTAACCACCTTAAAGCATTGATGGCTGCTTTGTTACTTGTAGGAATTAATGAATTAAAAAGATGTTGTAACTATTGTACGCATCGAGTCCTCAAAAGACCAATCTACTGAGCAAGAGTTAAGACCTCGACTGAGGTTATTGTTGTTGCTGATCTGTAGTACTAAAGGGGAGTTTCTTTCGGCTTATATAGCCGGCTTATGGCTTATTTGGTTCGGGGATTAAGTTTCATAAGCTCACTTTTTATAGCTTATTTTGGAAGTTTTTTGGCTTATATAAGTGCATTTTGATGTAATAAACTTATATAACCAAAAAGCTTCGAAACAAACCACTAAAAGTGAGCTTAAACACGCAATTCAATATTCTTCTAAAAAATAGCAAGGAAATAAGAACTTATTTTAAACTGATTTATTGGCTAAAAATCAAGCATGTACCAACCCAGAAGACTTGAAATTCCATTAATAATACGTACCTGATGTTTTAAAGTCGCTAAGCTCTTTGTGTGCATTGGTTTACATCATAGAAATTGTTGTATGAGACAAAAAGTAGGGTAAGAGTATTTGGATTTGCTTGTTTTCTAAAAACTTCATTAATAGCCAGGAAATATAATACTTTGTTTGGAAATTTAAATCAAATCCATCTATAAAAAGTTTAAGGCCAAATTTGTTGGTTAGAAAACAATTTTCAATGGGACATGCGAACCATTGAACTATAAGAGTGTAATATATAAGCAATATCTGAACATTAAGGCTTCCCATACAGTGGAACTATTTTCAATACAGGTGACTTCATTAAGGCTTCCTAGAACTGTTTTCAAGAAATATCTGAACATTCGCACACAAGTCCTAATTAAAGAAAGTAACCGAAAGCAGGTCAACGAACAGTCAACTTTAAGTTATATTCCTCTATAGCTACTGGTTGCAACCTAACTACCATTAACAGACTTCAAGTTAATTACTTATTTTAAAATAACCTTGTAACATACTACTCAGAATAGAATTACGCTTAAATCAGAATTATGAGAAGTCCAAAACTACGACACCTCAATTGAAGTTTGGTTTGTCAGATGCATATTTGCAGAACTTTTAGGTAGAAAACCGCCTGGTACAAAATGTATAAACCAATTAAAGTTAATAATCAACATTCTTGGAAGCCAATCGGAAAATGATATTGACTTTATTGATAATCAAAAACTGAGAAACTATATAACATCGCTACTTTCCTCACAAGGGACTTCATTTTTTGATCTCTATATCAACCAATACCAGCATCATATGGGTTTATTCTGGTTTATGTTATGATTTGGTTGCATATTATAGATTTTCATTCTAGCTATGGATATCTACCTGCATTTTTTAGTTTGAATCAAATTTGCATCAGATAATCCTATCCATATACACAATGTTGTAGCAGAAAAACTTACACTCTGATATAGCAATTCTATATACGTAAAATATAAAATATATAATATGATGGAAAATTACCAATTTACCCTTGAGGACAAAGGTACAAAGGAAAATCTTCACAAATATATATAATACAATACGTAAATTAGCCGGGAAGTATGATTCCCCGGGTCGTTTCCCCAACGATTTATGAAATTGAAACCACATTTGATGCTCGACCAATGATTTGAATTAGAAACAAAGGTTGATTTGATTATCTTCATTTTTAAAAAATTAAAATAAACAAATTATAACAATTAAGCACGAGGACAAATAACGGGAAACCAAATTTTAACTAAAAACGCAAAACGGGACCCCTAAACGGAGGTCAAAAACCCTAAATTTCTAAAAATAAACCTAACTTATTTTTTTCTTTTTAAATAGACTCTATTTGACTAAAAAGTAAGTTTAAATAAAACTAGAACAAAAACGGAGTTGAAACGAACTTTAAAATACGAAAAACAAAAACGGGGACAAATCTCGTTCTTTAAAACTCAAAATTTTGCAAATTAGACCCTATGAAAGCAAAACTAATTTTCCTATGAACTTTATCATAAAAGAAAATTTTCAAAAAAAAGATTTATATTTTTTGATTATTTTTCTATTTTTTATGATTTTTTAAAGTCTTTAATGAAAATAAATGTTTAAAAATATTAAACGAACTATAAAAATTCTAGAAAAATTACAGAAAATAGCTTATACTAATTAAAACCTAGGAAAAATAAGCTTGAGATCACAGCTTATTGAATAAGCTGCGAAATAA
This sequence comes from Tanacetum coccineum, assembly GCA_026074375.1. Taxonomy (NCBI): domain Eukaryota; kingdom Viridiplantae; phylum Streptophyta; class Magnoliopsida; order Asterales; family Asteraceae; genus Tanacetum; species Tanacetum coccineum. The sequence continues at coordinate 19,250 of BQNB010056623.1, forward strand.
GCTATAACAGCTTATTAAGCTTATAAGGCTAAAATGAGTATAAAGAATAAATGGTGTGAATGTATAACGAATAAGACCCAAGGGCGCAGTGGTAGTGAGTGGTGTGTGTGGTGTTATAAAGGTTTGAGGGTGTTTGAGGTTGGGGGTTCGACTCTTGCTCACCCCCGACTTCCACTTTCCCTTTTTTTATTTTTTTTAAAAAACTTAAAAAAGCAAAATTGTAAAGCTCCTAAAAATAAGCATTTTTAATGAAAGCAACTTATTATAAAAGTTCCTAAATAAGCTGAAAACCTAACATATACTACTTAGCTATGTTTTTGGAATTTTACTTAAACTAAAAAGCTTAAAAATCAAAATGAGCTAACTAGATTACTAAATAAGCTATTAATAAGCTAACACTAACCTAATGAGCTGAAATAAAAAGAAATAAGCACAAAAACACAAGCCAAAAGCTGAAAAAGCACAATAAGTACTTATGCACACTCTACAACCAAACAGACCTTAAGGGCCATTTTGAGCTTAATTTTGAGTAATCAAATAAGCACTTTAAAACTTGAGACTTAACTTTTCTTAAAGTCTAACTAAAATGTTCTATGAAAATGCTTTTTTGAAAAGACTTTGGTCAACTTGAGCTTATTGAAAAAGCTCAACAAAACAGACAGATAACTCAGCTCTTGCTGAGTTTTGTTTTGGAAATCATAAGACAAATGGCTTATTTGCCAGCTTAAAACAGATCACTTAACAATCTACTTTTCAAAAACTAAATGCAAACTTGTAAACTATGATCTCTAAGCTACTTTTAAAAAATTGAAAATTAAAAGCTATATCCTATTTTACCCTACTGAAACTTAAGCTCAAAAATGACAGTAAGTCCATTAAAACTGCTAATGCAGTTGACAAGTTTTTAAACCCAAACTTTAATTCTAATGATGCAGACCTATAGAACTAATTTTAACACTCTTAAATCACAAGTCTATATGCAAATTCAAAGAATGTAAAAGCTAAAACTGATCTAAGCTTGAAATGATTATTCTACTTCCTTAATTCTAACATTTTCTTAAAAATAACTAACTATCTTATATTAAAACTGAATTAGACCAACTGAGTCTCTAAATCCTACAATGATAAACTTATTTGATAGATTTAAATCAAAAATCTAGGATTAAAGGGACTCAAGCAGTACTAACTTGAGGTTAGTACTGCTGATCCAAACACTCCCTTATTTCTTAGCAAATCCATTTAAGCTTATGAATTTGCAAACTAATGATGACAACTTTAAGACCAGATATAGAACAGCTTAATACTAACCTAATCACTAAGCTTGAGAAACAATTATCTATTATAATAAGCATTTATAAACTAATTAAAACAGCTAATAAGCAACTAAATAAGTAAACTAAGCAATTAATAAGCAAGGACAGTATTATGCTAATAACTAAAGAGAATAGAAAAAGAAAAAGGGAATGAAACCTGAAACCTCAGCTCTACAGAGGTAAGAGCTTAACAAGAGCTTATGTCTACAAGCTCTGGCTTATTGTTAATAAGCCAGTATAGTCCAATGAACTCTTCCTTTTCTAGTTCATCATCCAAAAGCTCCAAATCCAATAAGCAAAGGTACTTATAGCTGATTTTAAGGTTTGAGTAAATTAAGGCTTATTAGAGCTAAATTACAAGCTTAGAAACTTGTAAGAGCCTATGAAAGCTTGTTGTGAGCTTAAGAAACAATATCATACATGTGACTTTTTATAAAAACTTTAACAAGTGAAAAGAGATTATGAAAACTAAATGATGATTTTATTAATACTCAAAACAATTACAATGCTTTAAAAATCAGATTACAAGAGCTTAAAAAAGAAAAATTACATTTTAACTAAAAACTACATAAACTATTTTTTTGAAAGAAAAATTGCAGGAAAAAGATATCCCTGTATGTGAGTGAATGAGGCTATTTATAGCCTTAAGTAGATCCTTCTAGGTCCTTAAGTCTCTGCACGCTCCTTCCAATCTTGTCCGTACATTCCTTCAATGATTGGAGAGCTACTCTTGGCCGTTAGATCAATTTCAAGCTCACACGGATTGCCACGCAATCCGTGATTGTGACAGGTTATGCTTCTTTTGTGAGTACCTCAAGTGTATAAGCTTTATTTCCTTGTTCTTCTTTCATGTCCACCGTATCATTCTTTCTTGGGTCTCCACCAATAAGAGTGCTTGGTGACGTATAAACTCTGTCAAGGTGTACCTTATCCCTTGAATTAGCTTGCCACGTTGTTAATTATCATTTGCCCTTTGATTTCACCCATGGTTAAATGGGAACGATGGATGAACAGTAAAAACAGAAACTCGCGCCTTTTTTAAACTGTAAACGTATACACGGGGTTTTGACCAGGGTATTTTGGGCCTTTGACTTGGGTTGTGGGCTTGGATTATTATAAAGGGTAAAGGGTAGATAACGGATGTTAACTCTTATAATAAAAAGAGTTAACACCATTAGGGTCTAGGGACTATTAATGCAATATGTTTACACTTGAGGGCTGGTTTGGAATTTTGGGATTTTGTCTTTTTGTGTTTGACAAGTTTTGACCAAGGGTTGAATTTTTGACCTTTTTGTAGAAAACTTCCAGCTCTTTTGTGTGCTCTTCCGTTCTCGTGTTCGTGTTTGTCTGGTTTTGACCGTTTTCTTGTGATTTTTGGTTTATCCGTACCTATACAATAAGAAAGACAAAACAAGCAATATTCAAGTATTTTATGCACATTTTTTGTCTTTTAAGGGTCATTTTTGATATAAAATGGATATGTGTTTTCACACATATCAAAATTCCCCAAACTAAATAATTGCGTGTCCTCACGCAATGTCATATGCTCTATAACCAAATACCTCAAAACTTCCCCAAACTAAATCTTTGACAAGTAGCAAAGACTTTTGTGGAAAAATTAAGAAATCACAAGCTATAAAACACCCTATTTTCCCATTTTTCTAAAACTTTTTCAATTTTTTTTATTTTAATTTATTTTTATTTATTTTTTATTTTTTTTATATATTAATAATATAATTAAGATTATTTCGACTTTCGTTATTTCCTTAACTGTTAGGGATCATAAAACAAGATGCATTTTGATTCCGAGAATGCCCTAAAAAGGATAAATTCATCGTTCCCGACTTTTCACTTATCCAAACCAAGCTTAAAACAAAATCGCCGCTAAATATTAGTAAGGATGCTAACACTACTCATATTTGAAACTTGTGAACTTTTTACTCCCGGCATTTATTATATCTTAAGTGAATGTGTTATTTTGAATTTCAACCATGGATCAACTTTTTGCAACATACTATGCTTTACGTTTCACCTTAGAATAATGAGTTTGAAGGCGAGATCATCCCATGTAGCGACTTTCGTCTCGGCACATCCCAACCTTACGGCTAAGTGACCAGGCTTTTGACACCCCACAGAGACTAGTATCGGGACTCACGGACCTTAGGTTTCAAAAACTCTCAGGTTTCCCGAATATTCATAGCTTATAAAATAGAATAGTCAAAGTGAAAAAGCATATTTGAATTTAACAAAAAGAAGTCAATTTATTAATTTAATTTAACTATTTAGACATTTATGCAATTGTAACCCTCGACCTTTTAGAAGGCTGCAACATCGGTTGTGAGCCGGCAAGATGCAGCAAACTTTTATCAGTCTCGGATCTTTATTCTTACTATGGGCTTTCTTTAGAAGACTACCACATCGGTTGTGAGCCGGCAAGAGGTAGTAAACTTTTATCAGCCCACAGCTTTTATTATTATATACTTTTTTTATTTTATCTTCAATTTTTTTTATTTTTTTTATTTTTTATATTTATTTATTTAAAGAAGACTTCTTTTTGAAAAATTCAAGTATAAATTTGAACTAAGACTAAATTTTTTTATAAATTTGAACTAAGACTAAAATTTTTGCTATATATTACATAAAAAATTTGTTGATTTAAGTTTAATCTCCAAAAATAGCACGTATATTAATCCGGTTAAGAGCTTATGGGAGAAAAGGCAACAAGTTACATACATGAGCTCTTAAGATTTCCAACTAATCCTTGTTTAGCATCCTACTCATACTTAACTCTATCATTTTTCGTTTTTCGCGAATTCTCGCGAACGCTTAGCCTAAAAGTTAAGAAACAAGCTAGAGCTCAACACGCTCGATCGGGTCAAAATTTACTCTTATTCTACCCAACAAGAAAATCAAAATTGTGACAAAAACACTTATTTTATTTTTGAAAATTTTAAAATTTTTTTGAAAATTTTTGGTGGGAAAACGGGGTACGTGAGAACAACGGGTAAAAGTAGGAAAGATCATATCGAAGATATACTACCCCATACTAAAATCAAACATTGTCCTCAATGTTTCCTAGCCTAAGACTTAAAAACCCCATACTAGAACTCAAAAAGGTCGAATGCATAACTCAAACATGAAGAAAGTATCACAAAAATCTTTAGCCGTTTATTAAGTGTGCTACAAGATAAATGTTAGTCGATAATAATCTTTAGGATATCGGATTTCCCCAAACTAATGGCAAGCAAAGGCTAGGAAGCTCGAGTGGACCGGGACAAAACACCGAACACGAGAGTCTTCAGAAAATTTGGGTAAATCCTGCAAACAATCACAAGTACAAACAACAAACACAAAGAACGGAAGAGTACAAGCTTCCTCACAACACATTAGAAATAAGAAAGAAAATGGATAAGCATGGGGTGCCTCCCACGAAGCGCTTTGTTTTTGGTAACCGAGTCACATAGCTTGACTCGATCCCTGAATTCATTCGTCCTTAGGGAAAGTCTGGAGATCTGGGACAACCATGGTTGGTGTGTCCCCTCCGAAGTAATGCTTGAGTCGGTGGTAGTTTACTTTGAAATTTGATCCGTCAGAGTGAGATAATTTTGCAGTGCCATATGGAAAAACTTCGATAATAGTAAAAGGGCCATACCATCGGGTTTTAAGCTTTCCCGAGAATATCTTTAGACGAGAGTTGAAAAGCAAGACTTGATCACCAACATTGAAAATGCGGTTTTTGATCTTTGAGTCGTGAAGCTTCTTCGTCCTCTCCTTATAAATCAAAGAATTCTCGTATACTTGATTACGAAGCTCATTAAGTTCATTAAGTTGCAGCTTATGGTGATCACCCGCGGTTTTAAAATCGAAATTAGCATGTTTTAATGCCCAATACGCTTTATGCTCTAGTTTGATAGGTAGATGACACGGCTTTCCATACACGAGCTTGTAAGGTGTGCAACCAATTGGTGTCTTATAAGCGGTACGAAATGCCCATAGAGCGTCATCAAGCCTATCAGACCATGAGGCACGATTTTCTCCAACTGTTCTTTCTAAAATACGTTTTAACCCACGATTCGACACCTCGACTTGACCACTCGTTTGAGGATGGTAAGCAGTAGCTAGACGATAAGTGACCCCATACTTAGACATTACTTTAGCAAATTTGTCATTACAGAGTTGGGTCCCACGATCGATTATAATAGCTCTTGGTGTACCGAATCGGGCAAAAAGAGATTTCAAAAACTTAACTACAACTCTAGCATCATTTGTGGGGAGCGCCTTGGCTTCGACCCATTTTGAAAGATAATCAATAGCTACGAGTATGTACTTATTTCCTCTAGATGACGGAAATGGTCCCATAAAGTCTATGCCCCAGACATCAAAGATTTCACACACTTGGATGGAATTTTGTGGCATCTCATCACGTTGTGAAAATTTTCCTTGACGCTGGCATGAGTCATAGTTTTTGACTAACTCATGGGCATCTTTGTAAATTTTAGGCCAATAGAAACCGGAGTCAAAAACCTTTTTGGCGGTGTAGTTGGCACCATAATGTCCCCCGGTGGGTCCACTATGGCAAGCTATGAGAATTTCGATAGCTTCTTGTCCTGAAACACATCGCCGGATTACTTGATCCGTACAGGTTTTGAATAGAAAAGGGTCGTCCCAAAAATAGTGTTTGAGATCTTTGAAAAATTTGTTTTTCTGTTGAGTTGTCATTCCTTTGATAATGAAATTCCCCGCGTGGTAATTTGCATAATCGACAAACCACGGGGTACTTGGGTTACCACGAGAAGTCACCATATTAAGTGTTTTGAGAGGAAATTTTTTGTTAATTTCCTTTGGATCGAAAACATTTTCATATGGGTTTTCTAATCGGGACAAATGATCGACTGCGTAATTCTCAGCTCCCTTAGTATCAATTACATTAAAATTGAATTCCTGAAGGAGTAGAACCCATCTTAGCAATCTTGCTTTGGCATCTTTCTTAGCAAAAAGGTACTTAAGGGCATTTTTCCGGTCCCGTATACGCTATGCTTTTATTCATGATGAGCGTATGAAAGGAATTTTTAAAATGCGTTACACTACAACCAACATTTCCATTTTCTTTTTTTTTTTGTTGTGGTGTAGTTCGATTCCGCCTCGGTCATCATTTTGCTTGCATAATGTATCGCCTAAAGTGCTTTTCAATTTGTTGCTCAAGACCGCACTTATGGCATAGTCGCCTTGCATCGCACAATAAGCTCAATGGGTTGTCCAACAGTCAGGTGCCATTAGAATGGGAGCTTCGGTTAATTTATTCTTTAAGGTCTGAAAAGCTTGAACGCATTCCTTTGAGAAAATAAAAAGAGTGTTTTTCTCAAGGAGATGTGTCATTGGTCGAGAAATCTTTGAAAAGTCCTTGATAAAATCTACCGGTAAAAAACCTGAATGTCCGAGGTAAAAAACTCCTTATACCTTTATCGTGTTGGGTGAGTAATTTAGCAATGACATTCTTATTTTGGCTTTGTCACATCTATTCCTTTACTTTGAAATTATTGTGTCCATGTACGATGCCTTTCTTTCACAGAAAATGGATTTTTCCCAATTTAGAGACTAAGTAGTGTCTTCACAACGTTTAAGCCATCTTTCTAATTGGAAAGGCAAGTAGAAAAAGAATTTCCGAAAACTGAAAAGTCATCCATGAAACCTTCATTGTCTTTTCAATCATATTCATGGAATATGTCCATTTACACCTCTGATGTGCTGGTGCATTGCATAAACCAAAAGGCCTGCGACGTTTAAGCTATCGTTCCATATGGGCAGGTGAATGTGGTCTTTTCTGATCATTTCGGATCGAGTGGTATTTGAAAATACCTGAAACACCCATAGTGGAAAACCTTTCTGTACTCATTTCTTCGAGTCTATCAAGCATTTGATCCATGAATGGCAAAGGGAATTGGTCTTTTCGGTGGCTTTGTTCAAAGTTACGATAATCATAAAACTCTCATCCGTTACAACGTCTAGTCGGTACTAACTCATTTCATCATTTGTCACTACGGTCATTCCTTCTTTCTTTGGCACACTGTGCACTGGCTACCCAAGGGACTTTCGAGATTGGTAGTTCAATCCAGCGTCAAGAAGTTTTTGTACATCTTTCTAATGAGTATCTATGGATCTTGGGTTACCCTTCTTAATGTTCGCGACCGCTGGTTCTAGTCTTATTCCATTAGATTTTTATGAGAACAAAAATTCCGGGTTAATACCCTTTATGTCAGGAATAAGTTTCCAAGCAATCTGCTTGACTTTCGTGATTTAGAAACCTTTATAAAGAGGCGGGCTTTTCATCGACACTCAAATCTTTGGCAATTATGACTGGCAACTTGTTGTTGTCTTCCAAAAATGCATATTCGAGATAAGGTGGTAAGTCCTTAAGTTCAACCTCAGGAGGTTCATCAACTCGAATGAGCATCTACAAGCTCTGGCTTATCCTAGATAAGCCAGTATAAGTCCTTGGAAGCTCTTCCATAGCTAGCTTCCCTTCCATAAGTCCACAGTCAATAAGCAAGGGTATTTAGGCTAATTTTAGAGTTTGAGTTGATTAAATGACTATTTAAGCTCAATCACAAGTTTAAAGACTTGTAAGAGCTATAATGAGCTTTGTGTGATTGCTTGTGACAGAAGTGAAACAAAAACATGAGATTTATAAGGCTTATGTCATTTAAAAAAACTGCATAAGCTATTTAACTAAAAAAAATTACAAGAAAAAGAGATAAGTTGTGTGTGAGTGAGGGCTTCAATTTATAGTGCTCAGGAGATGCTTCTAGGCTCCTGAGTTTGTTAGACGCTCCTTGCAATCCTAGCCTTCAATGATTAGCAATGATTGGGTCACAATCTTGTCCTTTGGATCATTTTTGAGCTCACACGGATTGCCAGCGTGGCAATCCGTGATGTGACAACTTGTGTTTGTTTTGTGAGTAGATGTATTGTAAAAACTTCATTCCCTTGTGTTTCTTTTATTTCTCACGATCCTTGCTTGCTTGGGATTGACCAATTAGAGGGCTTGATGAAGTAATAACTCTGCCAACGTGTACCATACCACTTGAATTACCCAATCTAGCCCTCAATTAAGATTTGCCCTTTGATTTTATCCCTGTGGTAAAATCTTGAAGAAGATGAATAGTGACAACGAGAATTCCCGCGTGAAATCCTTTTATAAAAGGATTTGTTTGACTTTTATTTTTACCCGGGTTTAACCTTTTGACTTATAAAAGGACTTGGGCCGGGTGTTGGTTATAAGAAATGGGCTCGGGCTTTGGTGTTGGGTTTAGTTAACAAATTTAGGATTTAGGTTATATAGAAGGGTTTAAGCCCGTTTATTTTAGGGACCATTTTTGTAATTTAGAAATTTATGAGGGACTGATTTGGAAATATTTGGAGTTTTGTCTTTTTGTGGTTTGACTTAAGTTGACCAAAGGTTGACTTGAGTTGACCATTCTTGATTTTTGATAGCTTTCTCCCGGCTCTTTGCGTGCTCTTCCGTTCCCGTGTTCGTGTTTGTCCGGTTTTGACCGTTTTCTTGTGATTTTTGCTTTATCCGTACCTACACAATCACAAAGACAAAACAAGCAATATTCAAGCATTTAAAGCATAATTTTGTCTTTTTAGGGTTTATTTTGATATAAAACGGATATGTGTTTTCACACATATCAAAATTCCCCAAACTAAGCGATTGCGTGTCCTCACGCAATGTTATATGCCTTATAACCAAATACCTCAAAACTTCCCCAAACTAAACCTTTGAAAAGTAGCAAAGATTTTTGTGGAGAGAGTTAAGAGATCACAAGTTATAAAACACCCCTATTTCCCATTTTTCTAAAACTTTTCCATTTTTTTATATTAATAATATAGTTGAGATAATTTTGACTTTCGTTATTTCCATAACTGTTAGGGATCATAGAACAAGATGCATTTCGATTCCGAGAATGCCCCAAAAAGGATAAATTCATCGTTCCTGACTTTTCACTTATCCAAACCAAGCTTAAAACAAAATCACAGCTAAATATCAGTAAGGATGCTAACACTACTCATATTTGCAACTTGTGAACTTTTTACTCCCGACATTTATTATATCTTAAGTGAGTGTGCTATCTTGAATTTCAACCATGGATCAACTTTTTGCAACATACTATGCTTTACGTTCCACCTTAGAATAATGAGTTTAAAGGCGAGATCATCCCATGTAGCGACTTTCGTCTCGGCACATCCCAACCTTGCGGCTAAGTGACCAGGCTTTTGACACCCCACAGAGACTAGTATCGGGACTCACGTTCTAGCTACACTATATTCTCTCTTAATGCCTTTTTGTTCACAAAACTCATTCATAACTCTATTCTTAAACTCTGTCCCATTGTCACATCTGATTATTTTTACTTTCTTATCAACTAGGTTTTCTATCTCAGTTATAAAGTTCTTAAGGATGCCACTTGTCTCATCCTTAGAGGCTAAAAAGAAAACCCAAGTGAATCTGCTATAATCATCAGTAACCACAAGACAATATTTCTTATTCATTAGGCTGCTAACAAAAGTTGGACCAAACAAGTCCATATGCAACATGAATAAAGGCTGAGTAATAGAGTTCTGAACTTTGGACTTACATGAGGCTTTGTGTTGCTTTCCCTTAAGGCAAGCAACACAAGTTTGGTCATTTTCAAAATGTTTTGAGGGCAAACCTCTCACAAGATTGTCCTTAACAAGTTTATTTATAGTTTTAAAATTGATATGACCAAGCCTCCTATGCCATAGCATTGATTCATCAAGAGTGGCCTTTGTAACAAGACAAGTTAAACTCTCTTTAGGAACAATGTTTTTCATATCAACACTGTACATGTTGTTCTTTCTAGGAATTTTAAGTAAAATCTGACTTTCATCAGGTAACTTAAAATCAAGAGATAGAACAAAACATGCAGTGTCAGTAAAAAGAACACAGTTCTTTTTGTCACACATATGTGAGACACTAAAAAGGTTAAATTGTAACTCATTGACAAAGAACACATCCTGAAAATCAAGCTTACCCATTTTGAGAGTACCTTTACCAGTGATTTTTCCTCCTCTGACTCCTCCACCAAAGGTAACATATCCTCCATCAAACTCCTGGAAATCTGAGAGATAAGAAATTGTTGCGTGTCATGTGCCTAGAGAATCCATTGTCCATATAGCCTTAATCATCAGTTGGTGGAATGTCCTGCACATATAAATAAGGAATTTAGTATCCTTTGGGGACCCAAGACATTACTGACTTAGATCTGCCTCGTGCATCAATATAATTATGTTTCTTTAAAGTGATTGATGCACTATCAAGTTTGGTAGGTCTCCAAACCCAACATGCTAAGGCCTTAACAACATTAGCCTGATTAGCCCTAAGAGTATTAACAACTGCAGAATTTGGCCTAGCAGTATTAACTGCTTTTGGCCTAACAGTATTAACTTTTACCTTAGCAGTATTAACTTTTTGGCTAATTTTTTTGTTAGTTAATATTGTTTTTGATTGATAGGGCCTTTTTACAGTTGATTGTGTTAATTTTGAAAAATGTGACATCAGTTTAGCACTATAAACTGTAGATTTGGGATGAGCAGTATTAACTGTCCTGGTAGTATTAAAAGATTTTAGGCCAGTTTTCATTAAAACTGCTCTTGGAACCATGTTCCTTTGAGCATTAAGGTGAGTCTTGTTGGTAGTATATTTGTATTTCACCCTGTTATAATTATTCCTATATACCATCCTTTCCCTTTGATGGTATTTACAATGAGCTTGAATATGATCAAAACTCCCACAAATAAAACATGCTTTATTATACATCACAAAATCACTACCTAGCTGTTAAGATTTAAGATTATTCCAATTTCTTTGATTCCCCCTAGGTTTTTGTGATCTGTACATCTCTGCATACTTAACTGGTTTTCTAGCTGTTTTGTCTTGTTGTTTAGGAAAAACAGTTTGTTTCTTTTTCTCTGACACCAACTCCTCAACCAATGGGGTATCAGAAGTTTTCTTAAACTCAGGTCCATAGCCTTTAAACTCAGGCTGTTGGAACTCCTCAAGACCAGAGTTTGACAAATCAATAGTTGGGGGTGCAAATAAGCCCGTAGGTGGATGTGGAACAGCATTATACCCCACACCTTTTCTACTATTATTAGATATTTGGCTCCCTATTAATTTGTCTAGGCATTTAGAAGCATTTTGAAACTTGTCAATTTTAATCTGATTACACTCTTTTTCTTTCTTAAGTTTCTCTATCTCACTTTTAAGAGCAATGATTTCTGAGTCTTTAAGTGAGGCATCTCTTTTTAGAACAACAATTTGGTCATAAAACATAACCTCATTCTTCTTGTAAAAGACAAGTTGTTCTTCTATAGATGCTAAACCTCTTTTATAGGTAGCTAGATTAAACTCAGATTTATTAAACTCTACTCTTAAATTATCAAGTTGAGTTTTAAGAGTTTCAAAACTTTTAAGATAGGTGTTAGTACAAGTTTTGTCATTATATATCTCCGAGTCTGAGAAAGCCATAAGAGCCATGTTGGTAGGTACTTCCTCATCTGCCATAAAGCTCCAATCAAAACCAGCTCCAATCAAAACCAGCTCCAATCAAAACCAGCTCCATCAATAGCCACCATAGCTTTAGAAGAAGTTTCTTCCACATTCGCAGTCCTTCTTGAGCTATCTTGATTCCTCTTCCTATTATCTTGATTCCTAGGACTTTGGAGTAGTGTCAGATGCTCATCCTCCATTACTGAGAGTGTCAACGGGCCCCTCCTTGGTTGATAATACAGGTGTGATTGCAAGGTATAGTTCTCGTTTCATCATAGCCAATATGGGAATCTTTTCCAATATCGATCTTTAGCAGCTTGAGCTTCCGCAATTGCCTTTCTTCTTTACTTTTTTTGCATATTTTGACACAACCTTATCAACATATGGATGTCATTTGCTCCATAAGGTTATTTGTTGAGAATTGAGAAGAAACTCATTTTTAAATTTTAACGATGGGATGATTGATGTATTTTGCAGGGGTTGAATTTGGTCAAAATCCAAAAGAAGTTGATCATTGCAAGAATTTTGATCATATATGTATCTTCATTCATTGTTTGACATTGAAAAGTTTCATGAGGGCCCCGTAATTTTCACAACAAAGTATTGTTGTTGAAAATCATGAATTCTTGCGGGGAAAATTAAAGTCTTGATTGTAAACTCGGTTCGGATAGTAAACGGAACTTGAGGTATACAATAGTGACCATAAAAGGGCATTGTTCCTGCCAAAAATTCACTAGAATTCATAGAAGGTTGTGGTGGTGGGTTGAGACGTTAGGAGAATCGGCGCAAAAATTTGGTTTGGAATCATAAGTGAATGAATTCTCATCTCCAGAATTGCATGTCGGATGAACACTTGGCAAAATCTGTGGGAGCTCATTAATGGTTTGATTGCATTGTTCTGGATTAGAGATAATCGGAGCTTTTGGTGGACAATTATAACCAATATGAGCACCGTTCCCACAAGACTTGCAAGTACATCGTTGACAAAAGATATCATCTAACGAATCACCACACTTGTAACAACAATTATGGTTAATTTGTAGAGGACTTTGCGAAGAATTTACACCGGGGTCTTGATTGAAGACGAGTGGCTCTCGAGGTGCACTAACAACGTTAGTGTTGTGATTGGATGACTCATAAGTGTTTAGAATTTTGTTTTCATCATGAATTGTATATCAACCTTCATTCAAACACTTTCGCACAAAAGCACAAGGTCGACAATATAGACCCTCATAACCATAAAATTTCACAAGTTGCACAATTCTGAGGAGGTTTAGGAACAATAATCTTGTCTTCAAGACCCCCTTTTGAACAACCACAATTTCTAGTGTACAAAGCTCCACAATACATGCATTCTTTAATTGATAAGAGGGGGTTCAAACGATGATCGAGCGATGCCATAAGAATTAAACAAATTAGAGGGTTAAGAAAAGAATCAAATAGATAAGAAGAAAAAAAAGATTATTTTTGGTTTTTAATCTAATTTTAACGGATAAGGAGATAAACAACTTGAACCAAATAATCAAACTTACTTCTCCGGTAGCTCTTAAAAATTTTACTTTTTAAGGTGAGCCGTATTTCGTAAGTGACACAAATGGTAAGTTTTTAAATCTTTTATTCGAGTTGGGAACTTATTATGGATAATACCTCAATTGAAGGTATTATTTGTTGGTGTTCTTTTACCAACTTTTTAAATTCACAAATTAACTAAAAAAAAGCAAATATTTTTGTATTTTTGTTTTTAATCTTCTACTTATACTAAAAAGAAAAGAAAAATATTTTTTACTTTTTATATTTTTGATTTTTATTTTATTTTTGATTTTCTTAAAAGCGTAACTTTCGAAAACGAAAGGTTCTCCAAATCACGATCAACAAAACTTCAAATGAAGGAATCTTATTTACAAATCCCCGGCAGCGGCGACTAAAAATTTATTCGTTAGAAACCAACAACGTAATAATTAAAATATATAAATATTTGATAGGAAAATTACCTAATATTCCCTTGTAGAAGAAAGGTTTTAACAGAAAAATTCTTCACTAATATTATTTATATTATATATATATATATATATATATATATATATATATATATATAATATTATATATATATATATATTATATATATATATATATATATATATATATATATATATATATATATAATACGTATATTAACCGGGAAGTATGATTCTTGGGTTGTTATTCCCCAACGATTTGTGAAATTGAATCCACGTTTGATGTTCGGACAATGATTTGAATTAGAAACAAAGATTGATTTGATTTTTTTACTTCTACAAATTAAAATAAGCTAAATGTAACAATTAAGCACGAAAACAAATAACGGGAAATTAAACTTTAACTAAAACGCCAATTGGATAAAATGGTAAGTTTAAAGAAAACCCTTAATTTCTAAAATTAAACCTAAATTGAATTTTTCTTTTTAAATAAACTCTAATTGACTAAAAAGTAAGTTTAAAGAAATATAGAACAAAAACAGAATTTGAAAAATGAGCTTTTTAAAAACGAAATTGAGGAACGCGGAACGAATCGTTCTTTAAAATTGAAATTTTAACAAATTAAACCTTACGAATAGGTAAACTAATTTTCCTAGAAATTTATGATTAAGAAAAATTTCTAGAAAAAGATTTAAATTTTTTTGTTTAGTTTTCTATTTTTTATGATTTTTTAAAGTTTTTAACAAATAAATGTTTAAAAATTTAACTATTTAAAAAATTATAGAAAACATACATTAGGGAAATAGCTTGAACTAATTAGAACCTAGGAAAAATAAACTTGATTACACAGCTTATCGAATAAGATGTGTAATAAGCTAAAACAGCTTATAAAGCTTATAAGGAGAAAACGTGTATAATAATTAAATGTTGTAAATGAATAACGAAAAAGACCCTCGGGCGTGTTGGTAGTGGAATGTGGTGTGTGTTGTTATAAAAGGGTTGAGGGTGTTGAGGTCGGGGGTTCGAGTTTGGATCACCCCGATTTCCACCCTTCCACCCTTTTTTTTACTTTTGGTAAACTTATAAAAGCAAAGTTGTAAATAAGCTAAAAATAAGCACTTTTAATAAAAGAAACTTTTTATGAAAAGTCCTAAATAAGCTATTAAATAGCTTAAATCTAGACAGAAACACTTAACTCATTTTTTTGGTATTTTTCTTAAATCTGATATCTAAAAGACACAATTAAAAAATAAAAAAAGGGCTTTAAAAGGGAGTTTATGACAAATTAAGTTACTAATAAAGCTAATTACTAATTAAAGAGCTAAATGAACAAGAATAAGCACAAAGAAAAGCCATAAGCTAGAAATTTAAAATAAGCACTTATAAAAAACTTAAAACCAAACAGTCCCTACAGGGATCTTTGAGCTTATTTTTTTATTAGATTTGGATTCTTATGCAATATTAAGCTTTACTAGATTAAAACTACTAACTAAAACAAATTCTAAAACATCTTTCAGATCAATTTTGAAAATTCAATTGCTTATGAAAAAAGCTTGTGAAAAAACTGCTTATACAAAGAACACTTGTACTGTTGCTTTTGAAATTGAAAA
Source organism: Tanacetum coccineum (assembly GCA_026074375.1). NCBI lineage: Eukaryota > Viridiplantae > Streptophyta > Magnoliopsida > Asterales > Asteraceae > Tanacetum > Tanacetum coccineum. Next base: position 34,698 of record BQNB010056623.1, read on the forward strand.
GACAAAAAGCTATTTTAAAAGCTAAAAACAGATAATCAAATGATCTTAACTTCAAAAAGCAAATTCAAACTTATTAACTATTACCCTAGACCTATCTGTAAACTCAAAATCCAATCCTAACAACAAGATTTACCATCTGATTTATAAAAATAGCATGTTTTCCCTTTTGATAGTATCTGATGCAATTTGCACTTACCAGGACACAAAACTTAATTCCTATTATGCAGACTATAAGGAGTAACTCTATACTGATTTAACACTAAACTAAATGCAAATAAAGTGATGACAAAAGCTAGACCTGAATTAAGCTAATAATGCAAAGTGATACTTGACAGATTATGACCCTATGAATACTTAACTCATGAAAACTGAATTAACCATATTCTGACTTATGATACTAGTTTAAACAAACCTAAATGAGAGTTTTAAAGCAAACACAAAAGCCCAAATGGCCAACAACAGAATTAACTTGTGGTTAATATTGTTGTGCCAAACACTCTTTTAAAATCATTAAAACCCATTTAAGCTTATGATGTTGAGATTTAGTGAACAAAAGTTCAATACCAGATAACAATTAGCCAAAAACCGATCTTATGAGCTTATACTAACAATCAAATAAGCTAGAATCTAATAACTACTCATTATGCTAAATATTTTTGGATTTTTAATGATTTATAAGACAAAATATAAAAAACTAAGATCTATACTACAAATGCTGAAAACAGATGATCAAACATGATTAATAAGCACAATGAGACAAGATTAAGCACAAATAAGCTATCAGGTAAGCAGAATAAGCAAAATAGACTAGGAATTTAAAGATAGAAAGGATAAAGAAAACTTACAAAGGCCTTAGCTAAACAAAGGCAATAAAGGCTCAATTGAGCTGTCTACAAGCTCCAGCTTATCCAAGGATAAGCTGGTAGGGTCCCATAAGCTCTTCTAAGTTAAGCTTATCATCCAAGTAGCTCGAATCCATAATAAGCAAAGGTATTAAGATTGATTTTTAGATTTAAGTATATTAAGAGCTTATTAATAGCTCAGTTTGAGCTTACAGACTCAAAGAGCTTGTATGAGCTTATGAGAAGCTTATGTAACATTACTAGCTTATTAGACAAAGTTTTAAGTGAATTTGAGAAAAGCAAATACGAATTCTATTAACGAAAAAGTTAAGTATAATTCTGAAAAGGAAATTACATTTAAGCAAACATTAAGCTAAACATTTTAAATGAAAATTACAAAAGCTAATTTTTAATAAGCTAATTTTTAAGCTACTCCTCGATTTTCCGTGTGTGTGAGGCTTTGCTTGTATTTCTATACAAACCTGGAGAAGCTTTAGGCTCTGAGTCTGTAGACGCTACCCGCCTCAATCCTCCCCTTTCTTTCTTTCGCCATCATTGCTTTCTAATCTTGGCCCTAGGATCATTAAGTGTGCACAGGATTGCTATGCGTTAGAATTACGTTAGATTTTGTCAGGGTACTTGTGCTTCTTCTACACACATTTTAGTGCAAATCCCACTTGATAGGTGTGTTTTCTCCTTTGCCCGCGTGTCATTCCCTTTTGGGGATTGACCAATAAGAACGTTTGGTGATGTAATACTCTGCCAAGGTGTCCTTTATCACTTGAATTGTCTTTCTACGTGGCCAATTTTGACTTGCCCTTTGGTTTGAGCTCGAGGTAAAACAGGGAAGAAGGTGAATAGTGGTAACAAAATTCTCTCTCAAGTGTTTCTCTCTCTAGAAACTAGCCAAATCCAAGAATCAACCCCGTGTTATGATATAGGATATACCACAAAGTCACAAGTCTCTAAAGATATAGACACCAAATCAAGGTTACCTAAAGGTTCATAATTTAATGGTGCTGACTTAGGAGGGTCCAGGATACTAATGCCTTCAAATTCCTCATCAAAAAGCGGATTATCATTACATAAGGTAAAATCATCATTAAAGTCGAAGAGAGGATTTTTGACTAAATGACTAAAAAGTCGCTTAACCAAATGCCTAGGCAAGCCAGCTACATCCATGTTCTCCATCAAAAAGTCGACTACTTGTTCTCCTAAAGGTGAATTGATATCAAAATCTTCTTCTCTAACATCAGTGGTGGGCAAAGGTGTATTAACAGGCATATCACACTCTAAATCATCACAAACCGATGTCACCTCTGACTCCTTTGGGATTGGAACAAGATCATCAACACTAGACTTTATGAACTCGTCATTTTCCCTTTCGGGAGTAGTGCTAATAACCTCATCCCCCATTAAGAGGGTATCGGTCAAAAGAAGTTGGGTGTTTCATTAAGAGGGTGGAGGTTGGTCAAAAGAAGGAAAGTCATAATTGTTACAAGGATTAGGCTCATAGACAAGCGGGTTCCTAGTTTGACAATCAAAGCTATAATGCGGACCTCCACAGTATTCACACGAGTATGTCTCGTATTGGTGTTGTGGAGGTTGGTTGAAAAAGTTGGGTGTTTTATTATAAGAATAAGGATTTGGATCATAGACAAACTCATTTCCGGATCCTACACTGCTACAACCATGACAATTTCCACCATTAAACGGACCTCCACACCACGAGCAACCAAAATGGTTATACGAAGACATGTCGAAGAATTAAACGGATAAGAGGATAAAAAAGATAAGAATTAAATGAAATAAGAGGATAAAGGAGAATATTTTTATTTTGGATTTTTATAAAGAAAATAAAAGTGAAATAAAAATATTTTTTTGGTATTTTTAATATTTATATAAAAGAAAAATAAAATAAAAAATAAAATATTTTTGGACTTTTATAATTTTTATAAATTCGAAAATAAACTTTCAAAAGAAAGGATCTTTAAGGCACTAACTCGAAACACCAACGCAAAAATCGTACAACTCTCCCCGGCAGCGGCGCCATTTTGATAAACGTCAAAAGCATGTCGAAGTAATCTTCAAGTATTTCCCGTTAGATGTAAAAATTACTTTAGGAAAAGTAATAATTAATCTTCCGGATGTCGTATCCACGGCGAGAATTAAATTGAGATTCACGTTAATGTTTTTCGTTTGATGCTTGATTATCTTTATGAATATTCCAGTCAACAATGGTTGGAGGATTAGTAGCCAAAGGAATAGCATCAATTGCTACTTCCTCTTTATCAGGAATAATTTTCATAAGCTCTTTAATCTTAGTTGCTTCTTGATCATCATCCACTTCAGCTATTTCTTAAAGATCATCCACCTTTTGCTTTTTATTGACCTCTTATTCTAGGTCATCTCCTGCTCTCTTTGAACTACCTTCTACCAAGTATGTTCTATAATCCACAAACATGTTTACCCTTTTGAAAGCTTTGTCAAACAATTCTTTGATAGAATCAAAGTCTTTAGATTTCAAGTCTTTGTGCTTCCAACCTTCCATGTTCTTAAGGTAGGTAATCATGGTCTTCTTCTGTTGAGTCTTGGTTGGTGGTTTGTTCTCTTCTGCTCTTTTAGCTGCAAAGTGCTTTCTTCTTTGCTCTAGGAGTTCTTTAAACAATGTGGCTTTTTGTCAGTTATGAACTGCTCTTGTTCTTCAGCTTGCAGTCTTTGAGCCAACTAGTAATCAGCATCAACCTTAGCCTGAATATCATCCCATTCTTCAGTAAAGGCGACATTGGCTTTATCTTTCTCCCTTGCAAGTCTCTCCTCTTCATCAAACTCAACTTGTAATCTGATAGCTTCTTGTTCATCAAAACTGATTTGATCTTTTTTCTTCAAAGGCTTCTCAGGTTCTACCATTTTCTCTTCGCCTTTGTCCTGAAATTTTGCCTGTGATGGTTGTGAGGAAATTGTTATTGTTGTTGTAGATGTACCTAGCTCAGTAATGACAATTCCTTTCCTTGGAGTTGTAGCAGTTTTTGTAGTTGTAGCATCACTATCCTTTGT
>BQNB010056624.1:7534-38595 GCA_026074375.1 Tanacetum coccineum
ATACAAACTCAATCACAATATTAACTACAAAGTAGTACACAACCTTAACTAACAATATATACACAACCAATCACACAATCATAAGCACAATCAAGTATAAAAGTAAAGCGGTAAATGTAAAGAAATAAGTAAAGCTAAAGGTAAATGAAAATACAAACCGACACGGTGATTTATAGTGGTTCAGTCACGAAGCTCCTCTTTGCCCTACTCCACTCCTCGAGTATCCAACTCGAGAGTTACTTCACTAATTAACAAGCTCCCTTTCGGTGGAGAAAACCTTATACCAATGCTTGCATTATTTTCCGACACTAAGCTAGATGTCGAGTTCTTCTTCGGGTACAACCAAACCCGTTATGTTTTATTGCCCAACATAACAAACCTTGTGTTTTATGGCCTAAACACATAAACTGCATCGCTTACATTATTTTCCGACACTAAGCTAGATGTCGAGTCCCAATCTTAGCTAGAACCAATCTACTACTTCACCAATGTATTTTAAGACCTAAAAAACTAACCAACCCACAATCAACCCATCCAAATAAATACATCATTTGGATCTACACACTACTAAAGATTAGAAGACATGGACTCGATCTATATGTAACAAATATTACAAATGGACTAACTAGACTACATAACTTCGGATCTTGAAGATGACCGAAGTTCTTCTCTTGCACTTGAGGAAAGGAGGAAAGAGTAAAAATGATTAGATCAATTTAAACAACGCTTAAATGATCAATGATTGTGAGAGGATTTAGTGAGATCTAGAGAGAGAAAGAACTAAGAGAAATTCGTGCAAAAGGTTTGTGAATTATAGTTGGAGTGACCCACTATTATAGAAGCTAATAACAGCCTTCCATGTCAGGAAACTAGTGATCCAAGATATATTAGGGTGGCCGACAAAATAATTAAGGGGGCCGTTTCCGATCGAATTATGGGCCGTACTCCCGACAGACGCTCTTGTTTTTGTCTTTTTGTGGTGACAAACTTTGTTATGGGAAAGTGACATTATTATAGGGGGAAATGACCAAATTTTGAAATCAAATATTTACCAAATAAAACATTTCTTATAGAATTCATAAATAATTTGTCTAAATAATTTTGGCGAAAAATAGTTTGTTGTATTTATAAAAATATAACGGTTAGACAAAAACTTATTTCTTTGATCATCCTACAAGTTTAATATTTTTTGTACATACCTTATGTGATTTACGTCGGGTGTAAACCAATGTCCATCTTGATGCATACTTGAGACGTCGAGAGATGTTGATACGTGTATGCATTGATGATTTGTGACTACGAGTAACTTGCACACTTTACGTTATGTATTATAAGTTACATGTTTGTCATCATTAAAACATAAAGAGATCGTATAGATTAAATATTGTAATATTTGCACTAACACAGTCTTGTTTTCCCCGTTTACTTCCCTCACACTTAAGTTTTGTATTGGCCTAAATGTAAAAATAAACTTCAAAGTATAAAATAAGGAAGTAAGAGAAAACCTAAACTTCCTGGGCAAAGGAAATTGCGATCGAACTCCATATGATTATTGCTACGCAACAGCTAGCATGAGCATGTGAGATCAATAAAATTAGCCTCCAAGCATCCTCCTTCATCATTACCTGATGCATTATTAAAACAAAACAAACAAACACACAAAATGCAAAAATTAATATACTAAACATAACGAGCATGTAACACCCCCACACTTAAGATTATCCAAGTTGAAAAACAACTTTCTTAAAGGGTGTACATATTTATTCAGAAACTAGAAATTAAAGCACATTAAAGCAATTAAAAACCTCAGGTTGCCTAACCCCGTGAGATGCGCTTAATATATATTATTGAGCATTAGTACAATTCTGCCTCAGGATTCAGGATTCTTTGATGATACGGTTCAAATGGGAAATTTCCCTTTTTAAAGCTTGAGGGTATGGGATTTTTGGTATGTACTCCATAAGCGAAGGAGATACATTTGGTCTTTTTGGGTTCTCTGTGTCCTTACTATTTCCTTTCGACACTTCATTTTCAATGCCAACAAATGATATTAATTCTTTGTCACCAACATGATTCGATATTTCATCGTTTTCAAACACCTTCTCCTGAGTGTACGAGATACGTATGGTGTAATCCTTAAGAAATGGTGATACAGTCAGTGAGTTAGGCGTGATTAGGTTCGGATTAGGCTTATTTTCTTCCTCCTTAATGAATTTAACATCACCCTTATCATTATCGTTTCGGATTGAGGGTATGTTGTAGACAAATTCATGTCTCAGTTTTGTATTTGTGGCAAGAGGAAGGGTTTCGGTAGGCAAGAGAAACTCAAATTGCCTCTCTAAGTTTTGGATTATCCCTTGGTGGTTCCTTAATCCTTGATTGATTTGATTTTCCAATTTAACCACCTGATTCTTCATACGTTCATTTTCTTACGTTTGACAAGTCATCCACTCTCTCATCATCTCCTCCGTCGAGGTTTCGAAAAATTCAAAATATCGTGATGGATGTGGCATTTGATTTCGTGGGTAAGGATGATGATGGTTTGGGCTATGGTTTGGATAGGAGTAAGAATTTATAGGTTCATGGTCGTGATATCCTCCGTGAAATCTTTGGACATAATTCACTTCATGAGGTTCACACATCGACGTGTCATCCTTCATGTAGATTTGTAAAGCGTGGTTGTCTCTATGACCGTCTCGCATCTCTTTGAGCTCTTTCCTTATGATCAGGAATTCAGAATCGATTTTTGTAATGAGATCTTCGAATTTTTCCATCAACATGGCGTGATAGGAATCGATGTTGCTTCCACCAGTTGTAACAACGGTTTTGGGGCTGATTTGGAATTCACCCAAGAAATCGAGTTTGAGAAGGACTTTGTCCTCGAGGATTTGAAAAGCTTGTGGGAGTTTTGATAGAGGAAAAATTTCCTCAGACAAGTCTCGGAATTCCTTGTGTTGGATCGTCTAAACCACGATAGAATATTTGAATTATCGTGCCTTTGGACCATGTCCGTAACAAATGCGAAGCATTTCTTTCAAACGGATCCAAGCTTCAACGAGAGTTTCGTTACCGAGTTGGTGAAAGTTACAAATATCATTTAGGAGACGTTTAAGGCTTATAAAAGCTTCTCTTATTTCATTCCACGAATTAAAAGTGTCTAATATGTTCCTTCATTAAGTTCGTTCAACCAAGTCTTAGATTCTCCAGATAACGAGAAAGGAAAAGTACTCAACATAACTGCTTCCTCTTGATTTTCACCATATTCGATAAAGGTACCGTTAATCTCAAAGATATTCGTCAATATGTCAGTGAGGATCCGGTCGGATTAGCCCATCATATTTGGTTTATCCTGAATCATTTTGCATCTGGGGTACCCTTGTTACGAAAATTTGTCAGAATAGGGCGTTGGATAATAACAGAACTCGGTGTTGGAGCAACGGTCCTAGTGTTTGACCATATGGATTGGTCATCAAGATTAATGACGATTATGTGTGAGAAATCGGGCGGTGTTTTGGATTTCTTCATCATTATTTTGATTTTGGGCGATACGACGAAAAGTTCCTCGATGAACGGTTGTTTGACATGAGTAACTGGTGATTCAATTTTGAGGGGCACGTTCGACGTCTTATCGGGTTTAGTCCTCTTTTTGATTTTTCATTTAAGTCTCGCGAATGGACTCAGTTTGAGATGTTTAACCCAAGAATGCGGGTTTATACAAACCCGGAGCGATTTGCAAAAAGTCATAGGAAATAAAAATAAAAACTATATGAAAGTAAAAATCCTTTTGTATTTTTTTAATGATATGATGTAAAAAGAAAAATAACTTAACAACTATTAGATAATCTTGACATCATCCTATCAAAGGTTCTCGGTAGCTCCATTGAACGCACAAAGAAGCGGAGAAGCGGGTCAGCGCGAATCATATTAAAAATCCGACTTCTTTAAGGAAGCAGAACGACCCGCCTTATACCTCTCTTATAGTTTGTTACAATGGGTGAGCCGATTTACCAAATGACTAACGATGTATAAGAATAAAAGATAAATTGTATAAGAACAAAAATCTTTTTGTATATTTTTTTATATATAAATTGACTAACTAACTAACAAAGTTTTTTTTATCAGAACTCTCTCTGCCGGGTGGCAGAGTAGTCCTGCCAAGCGGCAGAGCAGTCCTGCCGGGCGGCAGAGTGGTCGACGAGGGGAGAGCCGGGCGGCAAAAAGCTGCGTCGGGGCGGCAGAGCACTTCTGAGTGGTTTGGGTGATATTTTCGTAAGCAAAAACAAGCACAAATGATATAAAATGAAATAAAAAGATTATAAACAAGAAACACAACTTAAATCCCCGGCAACGGCGCCAAAAACTTGATGTGTCTCGCGACTACTAGTTTTAAATTTATAACATGAATTACCAAATAAGCTAAGAACACACGTGCAAGTATAACCCTTTCGTTTGTAGCTAGATTTTTGTGATAAGCCGAGGTCGTTCACTAGGATTTAGGTGTTTTCGGTTGTGAAGAATCTAAGTAATAATTAAGCTCGAAAGTGGTGTGTAAAATGGTTGTCACGTCCCATAAATACTTATAAGGTAAGCAAAACCATATTACGGAATTCGAATATGATGCGAATTAACAGGGAAAGAATCAATAATTAGAACAACTTGTTTGGAACTAGTGAATATATCAATGGATTGTTCGGGATGTTGGTTATATCTAATGCAAGATACACAAATCTAAGGAACACAATTCAAATCAATATGTATGTCATGGAATTGCATACAAATGGTTTATAACAACGCACCCTTTCGACCTATGAACGTTAGTATAAAACCAAGTAGTTACGCATATTTTATGAGAAATAAGATGTAACCTTTGCCCTTTTTGTGTTCTGAATATTTCATTTATAGTCCTTTGACTATTTGATTTTTGTCAGTTTATTCAGATTTTGTACCGTGTTGACGGTGGTGATTTTTATGTGTATTGTGGTGATTTTGTGAAGAATATGATGAATTGTGGTTTTATTGTGATTAATCATTTTATTTTTTCTTTTGATTGGATTATTGTGTTATTTGTATTCCGGGTGGTTTGATCCGTGAATTCATGAGAAATGCCGAAAAACAAGTCTGACACGTCCGTTAATGTCCAAATGAGTTTTGAAAAGGTTTAAAGTGAAAATATGTCGTGTAAATACTCTAGGTTAATGGAAAAGTATTTTTTTTTGTGAATAAAAATGCTAATTAACTTTGGGGTAAATTTTACGATTGAGTTTTACGAGCTTTTAAGTGATCCCGACATGAAAAGAAGGACCGCAAGACCTCCAAGGGATGATTGGACGATTTTGATACCACAAGGACCTTTTTCTAGGACAATCTAGTCACATTCATTGCACCTTCATTATCCATTTTTATTTCATAAAAACACACTTAGTTCATTTTTTTCACGTTAAAAAGTTTCTATCTTTCTCTCCTCTTGTGCGTTCTAATTCAAGTACAATACACTCTTATAATTTTTGAATTTTGATCAGGAAAACATGAAGACATAAATATTTGGGGTTGATTCTAGTGTTTGGGTATTCATTTAAACAACGTTTGGGTTGTCTGGTTCGTGTCGAAATCTACAAATTTGAAGAATTTCTTGTAAGTTTTCAAATTTAAATTTTGTTTGTCCTTTTGGGTTTATTTTGATGCATAGATGTTAGTTGTACAAGTTGATCATTGTGAAAATCGATTTTTGGAAGCGAAATGAATAAAAAGGGTGGTGTTTGGTTCGTGCATGGTAAAAAGGAAAAAAAGGGTTTTTGTAGTTTTGATGTTGTGGTCGTGATGGTTAAATAATATATGTTGCTAGATAGCTTATTTTTGGTAGTAGCTTGTATAGCTTATTCAGGCTTATTTTAAGCTATTTCTAGGCTTATTTTGGGCTTATAAGCCACGAAATTCCTTAAAATCACTAGGAAAGTGATTTTGACTATTTTGTGTTATGGCGTATGTTTGTGGACTATTTTTGAGGCTTATGGTAGTAACCAAATGCGATACGTAGCTTACTAGCTTATTTTTAAGCTTAATATACGTATTTTTGAGCATATGGGCTCACGGCCCAATAAGTCTATTTAAGCCGTGGCTTAATGGGAGGGCTTATTGTGGTCCGGATTATTTTCTACATATAAGTATATACTTATATATGTAAATGGACCTTGGTTTTGGACTTGGATCGTATTTTGGACTTATAAATGTTTTAATGGACCCTTGTTGGGCCTTAAAGCCCAATAAGCGATATTTAGTCGTTATGAGAGTTTTGTCGGACTTTTGAAAGTGGAAATGTATTTACGACGTGATATTGAACGGTATTTTGGAAAAAAAAACGTTTTAGTAAACGTTAAAGATTGAGAAATTGGAATTTTGTCGAAAAGTGTCGAATTTATGAAAAGTGTTGAAAATAAGGTTTGAAACCTTGGAAAACGTTGTTTGAGCGTACGGGTCATGTCGAAATTTCGTAAAAAGTTTATACTTAGAAATTTTCCAAAAAACATGATTTTTTATTTTTAAATAATAAAATATTATTAATTATTTTATTTATTTAATAAATTCACTAAAAGACGAAAAATATATTTTTTCTCGAAATTTCTTTAATGTGTTTATTATAAGTAAACGTTTCATTTTTAACCATATTATGATTATTTTGAAGTGACTAAGGTTTACCGAATGGACTTGTCAGAATATATTTATAATTATAAATTATAATTATTTATTTATATTACTTATCTATTTTCTCTAAATAGTATAAGTATGTATTACCGTGGAATGATATTTATATGATTGTGAAAATATGTCGTCAACCATCACACCACTAAATTGTTTTGGGTAATTGTACAACGCGTCTAAACTCTATGCATCAAACGTAAAGATTGTTTTAGAATTGGATGAATAAATTAGGACATTAACTGGACTAGGTCATGTGCGGGCGTCGTTGTATTTTGTTAGGATTATGAAAAAGACTCGGTCACCCCCGTGTATCGTTTAGTATAGCATAGCGCCGTAGTTAGAAGTCAAGAGTATGGCTTTCGGTATTGGGGCCGGGTCTTTTACCATGTGTTAAGCCATACCCAAGCAATAAAGCTCACAAAAACTTGTATATAAACCCCTTTCCAGCCATGGGAAGGGGTTGGTTGTTCATTTTATCACATTTCATGCTATTGCATTTTCTCTCACTAGAAACCTCACTTTCTCTCTCTAGTAATTAGGCCAACCACAATCATACGCTGCTTGTGTTTTGATATTCCAATATACTCAATTGGTATCAGAAGCCATGGGAGGATAACTAGATTGTGTGTGCGTTTCCTTGGTTAGTTTAGATCAAAAGTTTGGTTTTTTGAAGGTTTATGGTCTTATTCTTGACACTCTTTGATTCTCATGTTTGTGATGTTAAAGTTAGTGTTTTTATAGTTGTTATAACCTTCTAGGACCAAGTTGTGCAAAAGAAACCAAGTAAAAACGTTCAAAAGGGTGATTTTTAGGTGTTTTTAGGTGAAAAAGTTCGTATATTCTTCATTGCGTTTTGACCTTTCTGAGACATTCTTCGTTGCGTTTTGGTGAACAGTACTGCGTTTTGTCAGAAGAAAGTACACTGCGTTTTGTCGTTTTGTATAGTACAACAGTACTGCATTTTGTCTTATTAGAGGTTGCATTTTGGTCGTTGCGTTTTGACCTGGAAATTGCGTTTTGGTTCATTGCGTTTTGACTGCAGGTTGCGTTTTGAAGACAAGTGTTGCGTTTTGACTAAGGGATACTCTGCCCAATTTTTTATTTGGTTGCGTTTTGACCAAATCTCAAGGTTGCGTTTTGATCAAATCTCAGGCTGCGTTTTGGCTCATTTTATTCATTGCGTTTTGACAAGACTAGGTTGCGTTTTGATGGAAACTACACTGCGTTTTGACTAGACTTCACTACGTTTTGCCTAAGTTTCATTATCGTCATTAAGTTAACTTTTTTCAACCAAGCCAAATCTCAATCATAAAACATATGACCTAATCCAACAAACAATCATCACTTTTAACATACAATCACTAATCATTGATCGATCAACTTAATCATATCACAAGTAATCACTATGGCTAATCTTTCAGAGGACATCCAATGTGCCGGGGTTCCTGATACCGACCACCTTGCTTGATAAGCCTGATTTGCATCATGGCAAACAACGTATTCGATTGTACTGTGGGTTAAGGAGATTGGGTAAACATTTTAAAGTCATTGATGAAGGACCTTTCAGATGGGGACACGCGAGTAATTGTTGATGAAGGAAACTTTTTTTGTAGTTTCTCTCCATTAGGTCCTGAACGACCCGAGTCTATTAGTATCTGTCACAGGATAAGAAGGTTAGGTACAAAGCAGACATATCGGGCAACAAACATCTACTTCAAGTTTACTAAAAGATATTCTATTCCTTGTTAGATCATACATGATGCAAAGGGGACATATGGGACAATGAAGATGCTTTTGGAAGGATCGGAATTAACAAAGGAAGACCGTGAATCACAACTGTATGATAACTTTGAACACTTCCGACAAAACAAAGAAGAAACCATTTACGACTACTATGTCAGGTTTTTGCCAAAGATCATTAATGACACGCGGAAATAAAAGATGACAATGTCAAAAAATACAGTTGAACCTTAATGTTTGTGAATAATACATGTTGCCTTGAATGGGGTAGATTTGCTTATAGCTGTGAAACTTAACAAAGGCTTTTAAAGGATTCAAGCTTTGATCAACTATATGCTTAGTTGAAGCATCTCGAGGACATGCCACGGAATAAGATGAAGGTCTGGACGTCTCACACAACAGACAAGATCCTTTTTGCCCCTGATGTCAATGTTTCACCTTCAAACATTATCATCACAATCATCAAAATTCCACCGACCACATATCATCAAAACCACACTTGCTGACACCTTTTACAATCTGATTGGGCTCTTTCTCTAACTGACAACCTAAAGCGGAACCTAAAACACACTTACTTACTCACCTGTCATACAAAACCTTCCTTCCTCAAACAAACAATCAACTATGATAACTTCATCAAACCCAAGGAATCAAGCTACAGTACAAGACGGCAGGGTTGTTGTTCAGAATGTTCAGGGTCGACAGAATAGAGGACAGGGTAATAATGCACGGGGTGCAGGTGCAGTTGGTTATGGGGGAGCACAGAACAGAGTGGGGAATGCTAATCCAGGTCAAGCTAGGCAGGTTAAGTGCTACAACTGCAACGGGGTAGGCCACATAGCAAGGAACTGCACTCAACCCAAGCGTCCATAGAACCTACGAATACTTCAAGACAAGATGTTGCTGATGAAAGCTCAAGGGGGGGGAAGAATGGGGTAGTCTTTGGATGAAGAGCAGTTATTGTTCATAGCTGGTGGTACAGGTCAATGCTATTGGATGAAGATGTGGTATGAGCAACCGGTTCAGGACTTTGCTCTCAATGTGGATTATGTGTGTTTCAAGCTGATGTTGTGTGCTTACGTTCTGACGTTGTGATGAGGGCTCCTACGGCACAACTTTGTTCATGGAAAGTTATATCATCCGCAGAGAATCCTGTATATGATTGAAGTCCGGTCTGTCCTTATGATTTGGACATCTTATCTGAGGTACAAGACCATGATCACTTTCAGGATGCTATTTGTGAACATCATGAAGAACACGGGATGCAGGACGATGTACAACCAAACTACGTTGTTGCCTCACATGCTGATTATATGAGTGATAGTAATATGACTCCATATGATCGGTATGTAAAGGACAACGCAATGCCAGTTGTACAAAACAATGCATCTACGGTTCCAAATGATATATACGTGATGATAGATAATGATTTGCATGAGCCTAAAGCCCAATCTGTCTTTAAAGCACCAACTAAACTAGTAGTGATAATTCTTTTTAATGCCGAACTTGCAATATACAAGAACAAGTTGAAATGTATGAAAGAACGTGCCAGGTTTAAAGTCAACAGAAAGAGAACAAAAGATTGATGAGCAACTAAGAATAGTTATATGTGAACCGTTAATATTAAGGAAGAGAATTGTAAAAAGGAACTTCATTCTTGAAAAATTGCAACTCTGCCATTCTACCATCAAACATAACAATGTTAATGGTAGATGAAGTTACATCTTTGAAAAATGATTTTAAGTAGAACAAGAAAATAAATCTTGAGAATTTTTAGACTTAAAAAGCTTTAAAAGATAAGGGTTTCGAGGATAAATTATTTCAAACAAGGGACAGTCTATTCAAAACAGTTTCACATGATGTGGTAAACCTAGGTCTATTATGTATGAGTAAATAAGGTAGCTATTGGCTACAAGTAACCCCTATGTCTAATCGTGCAAGGCAAGTTCAGCCTGCCCTGTATATGGTCATGGTATTGTACCACCCAAATCATGCTATCGGCCGTAGTACGTGAACGGGAGGAGACCCTAGAACTTACAGGAATTCCTAGGAAGGAAAATGCATTGATAAAATGAAAGTAATGATGTTAGTGGATATTAAGGTCAAATATCACCCGCCCTGATTACTCAAAAGCGGAATTTTTTAAGCTACCTTCACAACGACAGAAAAAAACTGACACCTGAACAAATATTTTTGGTCTCAGATATGTTAAGATGAAAGTTGAAGCTCTCAAAGAAGCAGAACACCAGTCCAATCAATTTGCATTAATGTGTATCTCAAAATAAACCTTTGAAACGCTTTATCCCAGTGGTTCCAACCAAAAGTCAAGTGGAAATCTAACATTTTTTACACTTAGAATACTTTTTTCAGAATGTGAGAAAACCTGTTAAAAAGAGAATCACACCAACTGGGATTCCACTGAAGGGGAAAGGGTTTTGAACAAAACCAAGACATGTTACTCATTGGAGGTCATTCCATTTTTCAAAACTCTTCAAGAACATTTTGGTGCATCAAAAAGACCTTAACAAAAGAAGTTAAAGAAATGAGTGATGCCTTTGAGAGTTGGAAGCTGAACTTGACCAAAAAGTATTGTTGATAGGAAAACATGATGAGAGATTGAACGGGAAAAACCTGCTTTATTGAACATCGATATTTATAATTGCTGATGGTTTGTCTAAAGAAGTGTCTTCTGTTGCATCGAATTCTGAGCTTAATTAATCTAGATTTATGAAATGCAAAAAGGCTCATAATGGTGCAAAGCCGTTGTCTGGAACTTGAAGCAGAGCTCTTCTATTTCGTGTTAATATCCATAAGGATAATCATAATGAACTTTTAAACCGGTTTTCCAATCTTGAGGTAAACCACCTAAACTTGCAGTTAAAGTATCAAAACCTTAAAGAAAGTTTTCAGAATAAACCATCTTCACCCGTTAATGATACTCCTGATTTTAACTCCGTTTTTGTGATCTGTCAAATGAAAGCCTCACTTCAAGGAAAAGACAACGTCATCCAAAAGCTGAAAATGCAAATATCTCAACTTAAGGAGACCCGAGGGACCCCCCCCCCCCCAGACCCCCCCACGTAGTGAACTAGACTGAACACTTGTTTTAGGCCTAGACTTCAGATTCACAATTAATGAAAAGGTTATGTTTTTCAGAACAAAATGGCTTTTTAGGGAGAAAATGCAAAGATTAAGCTGACTACAAGGAATTGTTATGATTCGATCAAGATTACGCGTGCCTAAGCTTATTGAACATTTTAACTGCCCTTAATAAATGAAATGAGTGTTCTAAAGGTCAACTACCAGAATACGTCTCATGTGTCACTACAAAATCTGGTTAAACCAAATGTACTTGCACCAGAAAGTATGATTTGGATGTTGAACCTATTCCCAATGCAATAGGTACAATAGGGGGAAGGTCATATAGTTTATCTCAGGCATCTTAAGAAGCGTAGATTACACTTCGTGAATAGTGGAAGAAGCCAAAGTGAAAGACTTTAGATAGAATCACACGCATCTGCTTGCGTTTACACTATGCATTCTCAGGAACTTATTAGAATTCATGTGTTTGGCACCTGTCAAAAGGTTTCAATCAACAAGATAAGAAGCCATGCACCACCCCTAGGAAAAAGCTAGTTACTTTGAGGACCAAATTCCAACATTAAGTAGTACTTACACACAAAAACTTGTTTCGAGCCCAATGCACACTAGCAGTCTATATGTCCTTGTGCCTTCTTCTCCAAGAGTAAAACAGTTGCACTGATGCTGCGGATCTCAGTAGGAGCATACTCAAGAACCTAAGAGATCCCGCCAGCTAAAAGTGGACAGCATGAAGAAGAAGTATTAGAACACTCCTAGGACAATTAGATCTAGTTCTTTAAAACCCGACTGTTGTTGATTCTAAAGTATTAGTCCATGCGTCTGTAATTAATTCGAATTCTCTTCTGTGTGCCACAAACATGTAACAAATGCTTTTTTTTGGCCTATCATGTGATATGTATGTGGTTACTTATTTGCAATCTGTGAATGAATCCCCCATGGTAAAAATGTTGTGCGTCATGTTAAGCAAAGTTTGGAAACCTAAGCAAGTTAAACAAAGTTTGGAAACCTAAGCAAGTTAACAGTATGGAAACTAAACATATCAAACCAAATTTGGAAAACCATCTGGAAAAAACTTAACAAATGTTGGTTATCATTGGAGACCCTCAGGAAGAACATCCACCCTAGGTGATCAGTACCCTTTAATAGCTCACTAACCTACCGGAAATTCAGCCATTGCTTGTGCTAACCCAACGGAACCCAACCAACATTGGGGATCCAATTTTCCAAACTCTCCATCTTTGTCTGTTTTCAAATGCAGGTCGTACAAATCGTCCTTTGGTATTTGGACTCAGGCTGTTCAAAACATATGACGGGGGATCGCTCAAGGCTCATGAATTTCGTGAAAAAGTTTATCGGGACAGTTAGATTCGGGAATTGACCCACTTTTGGGTTGCTATTATGGGTATGGAGATTATGTCGATTGGTGATAGTGTAATCTCCAGGGTATACTACGTGGAAGGACTGGGGCATAATTTGTTTTCTGTCGGTCAATTTTGTGATTCAGATTTGGAAGTTGCTTTCAGAAAGCATTCTTGTTATGTTCGTGATACGGATGGTGTTGAATTACTTAAAGGGTCCCGTGGCTCTAATTTATACACTATCTCTGTTGAAGACATGATGAAGTCCTCCCCAATTTGCTTGCTATCCAAAGCCTCCAAGAACAAATCATGGTTATGGCATCGGCGTTTAAACCACTTGAACTTCGGTACCATCAATGATCTTGCAAGAAAAGACCTTGTCAGAGGCTTACCTAGATTGAAGTTTGAAAAAGATCATCTTTGTTCTGCATGTCAATTAGGAAAGAGCAAAAAGCATACCCACAAACCCAAAACTGAAAACACCAATTTGGAAGTTCTAAACACCCTTCATATGGACTTATGTGGACCGATGCGTGTGCAAACTATTAATGGGAAGAAATATATCTTGGTCATCGTCGATGATTACTCTCGGTTTCTTGTCGAGGCTGCACGGACAATGCTAATTTTTTCCAAGGCACCGATGTTTCTTTGGGCCGAAGCTGTGGCTACTGCTTGTTACACCCAAAACCGTTCCCTTATTCACACACGTCACGACAAAACCCCATATGAGCTAGTACACAATAAGAAGCCTGATCTCACATTTTTCCGAGTCTTTGGTGCTCTTTGTTACCCTACAAATGACAGTGAGAATCTTGGAAAATTACAACCAACGGCTGATATTGGAATCTTTGTTGGTTACGCACCAAACAGGAAGGGTTACAGAATCTACAACAAACGGACCCGACAAATAATGGAGACTATTCACGTTACATTCGATGAGCTGACTGAGCAAATGGCTCCTGTACAATTCAGTTCAGGACCCGCTCCTAACCTGTTGACGCCTGGACCTATCAGTTCAGGGCTCGTACCCAATCCGGCTCCTGCTATACCATATGCACCTCCCACGAATAAAGAATTGGAGATGTTATTCCAACCCATGTTTGATGAGTATTTTAATCCACCGGGTATCCGTCAGAATCCTATTCCTAATGTAGCTCAAGACCCGGTCATACCTACAGGTCCATCCGTGTCTATTGCTATTGATCTCGACGCACCTTCGGGAAGTCATACATCATCACCACTGGATCATCATTCCTCCTCGGTTCATCATGGTTTAGCAGGTGAGCCATACGCAGAAGTTAATCCGTTTGCTGCAGCTGATCCCGAACCATTTGTTAATGTGTTCGCCCCAGACTATAACTCTGAAGCTTCATCATCTGGGGAAATCAACATACCTGAATCCAGCCAATCCACTCAACATCATGAACATATCCGGAAATGGACTGACTCTCATCCTCTTGAAAACATCATTGGGAATCCCTCAAGACCGGTATCCACTAGGAAACAGCTTGCTACGGATGCTTTGTGGTGCTTCTACAATTCCGTACTGTCCAAAGTCGAACCGAAAAACTTCCAATCTGCAGCTACTGAAGACTGCTGGTTTCAAGCCATGCAAGACGAAATCCATGAATTTGATCGACTGGACGTATGGGAATTAGTACCACCTCCAGACAGTGCCATGATTATTGCTTTTAAGTTGAGTTATAAGGTGAAGCTTGATAAGTATGGTGATGTGTTGAAAAATAAGGCACATCTTGTAGTAAAAGGATTTCGTCAAGAGGAAGGTCTAGATTTTGAAGAATCCTTCGCCCCGGTTGCTCGTCTTGAAGCAATCAGGATATTTTATGCAATGCTGCCACTAAAACAGAACAGTTTTTCAAAGGACGTGAAAAACTGCTTTCTTAAATGGCGAGCTCAAGAAGGAAGTTCTATGTCCACCAACGGAGAAGGCTTTGTTGACCCAGCCCAGAAGTCCACATCATGTCTATCGTCTGAAAGAAGAAAGCACTTTTACCGGTTGAAACTAGGGCTCCTTTTCGGGCATGGTATGACACATGTCAAAGTTTCTTCTTGAGCACAAGGAATCTCCAAGGGGGTTTTTTGTCGGTCGATCCTAACATTGTTCATTCGACAAACAGCAAACACACTCTTCATGTTCAAATATATGTTGATTTGATATCATATTTGTTTTTTTTTTTCCTCGACACCCCAAAGACTGTGACCGTTTTCTAATGAATTGAGTTCTAAATTTCAAATGCCGATGATGGGTCAAATATCGGTTTTCTTAGGGTTACTAAACTCTCATAAATCCTAGAGGTATTTTATAAATCAATCTAAGTATGCAAATGGAGATTTTAAAGGAGATTTGATCTTCCATAAAGTATGACTCTGTTGACACTCCTATGGTGGAGCTTTAGCGAACCAAAACTATTGAGGATCTCTTCAGGGACTCGGTTTGACAAGGACCCAAATTATCGCAGCATGATTGGGTCTCTGAAGTACTCACAGCAGTAGGGACCCTGACCTTGTATTTGCTGTGTGCATGTGTGCTAGATATCAATCTAGGCCCACTAAAAAGCACCTTGAGGCAGTTAAACGGGTCTTTCGGTATCTCCAAGGAACCATCAATATGGGTCTTTGGTATCCGAAAGACACCGCCATGGCACTAACCGCATACGCAGACGCAGATCATGCAGGTTGTCAGGACACTCGCAGAAGTACATCTGGCAGTGCTCAGTTCCTTGGTGATAAGTTAGTCAGCTGGTCATCAAAGAAGCAAACCAGCACGTCCATCTCGTCTACAGAGGCTGAATACATCGCGATGTCTGGTTGCTGTGCCCAAATCCTATGGATGCGGTCTCAATTATCAGATTATGGCTTTGCATACAATCGCATCCCTATGTACTGTGACAACAAGAGTGCCATAGCTCTTTGCTGCAACAACGTTCAGCACTCTAGGTCTAAACACATCGACATCCGACATCATTTCATCAGAGAACAAGTGGAAAAAGGAGTGGTTGAGTTGTATTTCGTGAGGACAGAGTATCAACTGGCGGATATATTCACTAAGGCGCTGCCCAGAGAACGATTCGAATTCATTCTCCCAAGGCTTGGCATGAAGTGTATGAAGCCGGAGACACTCAAAAGTCTTCAGGATGATCAGGATGTGTAACGGATTGGCTTCAAGTATCCTTTGTAAATATGTACATACTTAAACCCAAAAAGAAAAATACAAAAATATAAAACGATCAAAAATCCATAAAAATCAGAAAATAGAAAATTCCAAAAATAGTTTTTCTTCAAGACATGTCTTTCGTTTATCGATAACATTTACGGTCCTAGAAATGTCGTTCAATAATGACACGGGTCTTTAAATGAAGCTCGAACGGAAGTTTAAACCTTTCAAAACATGTCTAAATGGCTTGCAGTTATTTCAGACTGCAACCCGCTTTTCAAAATGAGGAAAGCTCGTCGCCAAAAAGACGGCTGTTCCTAACAACGGGTGATTAAGTTCTCCCGGGCATGGGTTACTTTATATCCATGCAACCTCGATCTAATGTACGCTTCAGTGCATTATTTTTTGATTAGGAAGAGAAGTCTTCTTTCATCCTCATAATTTTCCGTCTATGATTCTTCAGAAAATTATTTGGATCTCACATGGTGGCTTAATGTTGCTTTTGAAAATTAATCGGACTTGGCTTGTCATACATTTGACACTCAATCAACGACTACAACTCTTTAAATAGAAAACGGGTCATTGATTGAGGGGGAGAGTGGTTCTTCAAATTTATGACATCTTTCAGGCATTTTTCGTAACTAACGGGGTTATGGTTTAAGGGGAAGTTAAACTAGAGTTAACTTAAAAAAGTCCAATTGTGTCAATTATATGCATGTCTAGGGTCTTATGTGCTACTTGCTACTTGTATCCTAGGTTCATTAAATGTGAAGGACCAATTGTGTCACTTTCCCGAGTTACTCAATCCATTAGTTGCTTGGTGTCCCTAAATGTTAAAGAAATGTGAAAAGTGAGGGACCATTGGTGTAATTTGTCTTGCATTTTAAGAAATAAGAAAGAGAGGGGCCATTTATGCCAACTGTTGAAAGTGTAACTTTTGAACAAAAAGGGGGTCAATGCGTTTTGACCAAGTCAAACTCACAAAAAAATATAGTCAAACCTTCAACTTTCTCTCTCAAATCCACTTACTGCGTTTTGATTAAAACTGAGATCTCTAGTGCGTTTCGTCGCTTAGACACTTATGTGATAACCCAATCGAGTAACAGGTTAGTGTTTGATGTTGTGTTTTAATTACTGAGGTATTAGATGCTTTGTTAATGCTTGAAATTGAATCCTCGCCTCTTACATTAGTGTCCCTATGATTTTCGAGTAGTGATTGCCCTTTTAGAATAAGTTCATGTTGCGATTTGATAAAAGTTCGTGGTTCCGTTTTAGGGTTCTAGGGCTAAAATCATGTTGCGTTTTGACAGTTAGTTCGTGCTTGCGTTTTAGTGTTTAGGGCTATATTCAAGTTGCGTTTTGAGAATTAAGTATTAGTTGCGTTTTCGTGGTTAAAATCCTTGTTGTGTTTTGATAATTAGCTCTTAATTGCGATTTGATAATTAATAATTGATTGCGTTTTGATTATATGATACAAAACAGGCTCAAATGTGGTTATGTTGTTGTTGCGTTTTAGGACTTTAAAGGCTATATTCATGTTGCGTTTTGTGGTCATGTTGTTGTTGCGTTTTAGGGATTTTTAGGGAAAAAATTCATGTTGCGTCTTGATAATATAATATATGATTGCGTTTTGATTATATGATTCAAAACAGGCTCAAAACGCAACTCGTTGCGTTTTGATTTGAAGAAAGTTTAATATTAAAATATAGAACCCTCGATTTCAAATTTTTTAAAAGGGTTGCGTTTTGACGTGTTTTGAATATTATAATCATTGCGGTTTGAGTGTTGCGTTTTGACTTAAATGCGTTTTGACTTAAATGCGTTTTGACTTATGACCTTGTTGCGTTTTGACGTGTTTTGAATATTATAATCATTGCGCTTTGAGTCTTGCGTTTTGACCTTGTTGCGTTTTGAGAATGACTGCGTTTTGACTTAGTTGCGTTTTGAGTATGACTGCGTTTTGACTTAGTTGCGTTTTGAGTATGACTGCGTTTTGACTTAGTTGCGTTTTGAGAATGACTGCGTTTTGACTTAGTTGCGTTTTGAGAATGACTGCGTTTTGACTTAGTTGCGTTTTGAGAATGACTGCGTTTTGACCTAGTTGCGTTTTGACTATGCCTGCGTTTTGATATCCTGCGTTTTGAGTCTGAGCATGTCAAAAATCCTTGCGTTTTGGGTCATAATCTTGTCATAGATTAAGCATAGCTTAGAGTGTCTCATCCATTGCATCTTATTCTGCTTTGGTTGTAAACTGCCATTGAATCGTGTGGTTATTTCAGTGTGTCTTGTTCTCTCTTTGATGAGTTATCATCCGTTAACTCAAGAGTTGAACAATCTCACTGATTAACACTCTAACATGATCTAAGTGTTCTTTATCTCTGATCCTGTGCATACATGCTTAACTTCCGTGCATTTGCTCTCATCTAACAACCATTATCTGCATGCTCGTTCGTCTATGATTGTAACTTTGCAGAATCAATGGCTAATGCTGAACAAGCTCCCGCAAGGGCCTCACCCGTCCGTACTGATGAACAAATCGTGCCACGCAATCGATGGGTGCCAATTGGGAAAAGCAACTGCTATCTGAATGAAGAAAAATCTCAACGCAGTCCAATTTTCAAGATAGCTGTGGACATTCTCAAGCAAACAAACTTCTTCAGAGCTTTTACAGCGTCATCAACAATACCGGCTATCTACATTCAACAATTCTGGGATACTATTCGTTTTGACAGTAAAGCTAGAAGTTATAGGTGTCAACTGGACGAGCAATGGTTTAATCTCAATCAAGACACACTCAGAGATGCCCTTCAAATCACACCAGTCGACAACAACCGGGCCTTCTCTTCTCCTCCAACTCCTGATACCCTTGTTGAATTTGTCAATAAGTTGGGGTATCCAAAGGAAGTCATGCACTTGTCCAATGTCACCACTAATGACATGTTCCAACCGTGGAGGGCACTAGCAACCATTATCAATCTGTGCCTTACGGGAAAGACTTCTGGATTTGAAAGGCCGAGAGCCCCAGCGCTACAAATCCTTTGGGGTATTGTCAATCGAGCTCACATCGACTATGCTGAAAGGATGTGGGAAGAATTCACTCAATCCATCCACACCTTCACAGAAGACAAAAGAAATGGGTCAACAATCATTCTCTAGGGGAAGAGAAAGCAACTCTTATCCTTATTCCAAGTATCAGGTTTCAACAAGTTGATCATATTTCACCTGCAACGGCCTGCAAAACTTCCACCCAAGAACGATTCTCACTCCATTTGCCTACCGAGGAACCTGTACTAGGTCATCTCAAGTTCAGTGCTAAGGGAAGCAAATAAGAAGTATTTGGAATGACAATACCGAATGAACTCATTAATGATGTCATTCGAGGAGCAGACTACTATGATGCTTATCTTGAAAAAAGTTGCACAAGCATCATAGGTACATCGGGGTGAGGAATTAAGTGATCCTGAATCTCCTGCACCAAAGCCGGCCAAGCCTACTAAACAAGCAAAACCAAAGGCAACTGAGCAACCAACCGTTTCTAAAACCAAAGCCAAGAAGTCTAAACCTGCACCGGTCAAACCTATGGAGAAGAAGCGCAAGCCGGTGCCAGAATTGTCTGAGGCACAACCACTATCCAAACGTGCTAAGGCAGGAAAAGTGACTAAGAAGAGAAATGTTAAAGGTTTGAAGCAGTTGGTTGATGAATTCGTTGATGAAAGGGTTCCTGCTGCTAAACCCAGTCTTGAAGACACAGAGGAGGCGATACTGCAAAAGGTTCTGCAAGAGAGTTTAACAGATGCATACCCAACTCAAAGGGGTCCTCTCCCTCCTGTGGTTTTCAAGGAACCTAACACTGGGAAACTTCAACCACTACCGGAGGTGCCAGGAAAGGGGAAAGAGAAAGTAGGTGAGGAACAAGCAGCCCAAGTTCTCCTCAACCTTCAAACTCCAAAGAAGAAGAGCTCAGCAGAACAATATATACTTCAGAGTCGCTCTCAACTTCCAACTGTAACAGCCAGTCGTGAAGAATCTACTTCTTTATATGCCGAGCTCGGATTATCTGGCAGTGATACGGAGTCTGATGATGAAATGCATTCAGTGGTTAAAAGTGGGTCTCAAGATGAAGGCCAGGCTGGATCAGACCCTGGTACACGAGATGAAGGCCAGGCTGGATCAGACCCTGGTACACGAGATGAAGGCCAGGCTGGAACAAACCCTGATGATGCTGCAGAATCCCTACCGTTACCAACTCCTAGTGTTCACGCTGGACCAAACCTTGAACACTCGGATGTTGAGATCACTGATCCTTCCAACCAATCACTTTTTGAACATATGGATGAAGGGTTTACGGCCACGACATACCCTGAAGTACAAGAGAACCTGAAGCTAACGGTTGATGAACAGGTGATACCTGAAGAACCTGTCAGCTCTACAGGGACACTGTCTTCTCTACAACATCTCGCCAAAGATTTCAGCTTTGGTGATCAATTCTTGAATGACAAACCGTCTGAGGCTGATAATGAGAAGACAACAGCTAACACTGAGGCTGAATCAATCGTATCCATCACTATTCAGCAAGACACTTCTATCATCCCTCCGATGACATCCCCGGTGATCGATCTCGTGTCTAGACCTGATTCACCCAATGTTCATTGGCCTCTACCAACCACCACAACCAAAACTGCAGCACCAACAACAACTACAACAACAACTCTTCCACTACCACCTCAACCTTAACATGGTTCATCAGAGTCTCTTCTCATTAAGCGCATGGGTGAACTCGAACAACACATAGCGAACTTAGTAGATGAAAATCAAGCTTTGGAAACACGTCTAACCAAGCAGGGGAGCAGGATCAACAAGTTGGAGAGTGTGAACGTATCCAAAATGATAAGAGAGCAGACTGTGGAGTTCATTGATTTACAAGAGATTGACCGAAAGATTAATGAATCAATCAAGGAGGTGGTTAGATTATCAGTAAAGCAGGCAATGAGAGCTCCTCTTCGTGCTCGCTTCAAGGATCTCCCTACATCTAACATGAAGGACATTCTGCTCCAACGCATGTTGGAGGAGAACTACGACAAGAGACATGCTGAACACAGAGTAGCATATGAAGCACTACAGGGATCAATCCATTGTGATGAAGATGAGGACTTTGATGATGATAAGGCTCAAGAGGAAACTAAGAAGAAAGGTAAGCAAGACTCTCCAAAGCCTCCCCCTGGGTCGCCACCTTCACCACCACCTCCTCCTCTACCACCGTCAGGCGCATCAGGTGCTTCTGGCACAACCGGAGCCTCTGATTCTGCCCAAGCTCCTCCTCCACCACCTCCGCCCTCATCCTCTCATTAGGAAGATCAGTCAACTGGCACTACAGCCCCAAGTTCCTCAAAGACAGCTGCATTAGCTGCATACTCTGCGTGGACAACGACTGACACCCAGATCAAGCCTTTAATCACACAGATTCCTGATGATCTCTATATGGATGAGGGAACCACTGCAGATGAACAAGCACTCTCTAGTGATGATGAGGTCGGACGTGATCATATTCCTACAGTCAACCTGAGGCAAAGCTGGTGGAAACCTCTAACTGAAGACAGACCGTCCACTCCAGAACCTGCTTGGACTATTCCATCTTCTGATCTGTCCATGCCAACAAACAACTGGGCCTCTGCTCTGAAGTCGACATATGAGCCTCCACAGGAGAACTCGCTACTTGCTCAAACCGGGGATATGGCGACATTTATGGACTGGTTTTGTAAACAACGAGGAATCTCTGAACTTACTCCCAAGGACCTGGAAGGCCCTGCATTCGAAATCATCAAAGTGTTTCATCCTGACGTGATTCATCTCCAATTCCAAATGGAAGAATGCCACAAACTTCTTACAGATCAAGTGGATGATGCAATCATCAGGTACAACGTCAGCAAGCCACTTCCACTGGGAGGTGAACCAGGCCATGTAACCATTCAACCGGACTTCTTCTTCAACAAAGACCTGGAGTATCTACGATATGGTCGCAAGGGTGGCAGACCGGCCTTGTCAATCTCTAAGATGAAGGCGGCATATTATCCTGATGTCGGATTGGAGCAACTGGTGCCTGATCAGTTCTGGATTGCAGAGGAATGCAAGTATGACATCGCAGCTATGTATGGTATCTCTCATTGGTGGGTTCAAAGACAACGATTCTACATTGACCGATTCTCATCTGATGGAGACCGACGAGCAGTAAGGACTCATATGCGTATCTTAAGTGTCGTCCGAATCGAAGTCTTTTCAATGTATGGGTACAACTACATGAAGAAAATAGTCCTTCGTCGAGCTGACCTCAAAGAATATACTATAGCGGAAAGGGACTTCAAACACATGTACCCCAGTGACTTTGAAGATCTGTACCTGTTAAATCTTCAAGGTCACTTGAACCACCTATCACCCGAAGACAAAAAGATTCTCACTACAGCTGTCAACCTATGGACCAGAAACTTGGTTATTAGACACCGTGTAGAAGACTTTCAGCTGGGAATTGAGAGTTACCAAACACAGCTAAACCTCACCAAACCTCGATGGGAAGCCACTGGATTTGAATTCAAACATGACTACACAGTCATAGACTCCCCAAGGGCGGTCACATTCAGAGACAGATACGGGGTTCAGATGATCATGAGGTTCAATGAAATACACAAGTTCAGCGATGGCACTCTGCAACAGATTGATGAAGCGTTGGACTATCGCGTCAAGGAATTTCAGATCAACAGGACTAATCCAGGGATGAACACCAGATTTTGGACGAAGAAAGATGTTGACAGGAGCAAGGACTTCATGTTCGCTATCCAGAAAAGGCTAAAGACGCGACGTATCTTTCGGAATCTGGAGAGCTTTGTGGGTGGACGGATCAGAGAAGGCGACTACCGGTTATTGAAGAGAACCGAATGAGGGGTAGTCTCGGATAAATACGTTGTTGTAATCTGTACATTATTTTGTAGTGACTAAAACTGTATCTTAGGCGTGTATATTCAGTAACTATAGGCTTCACATTCGGATATTATAAACCTGACACAATTTCTCCCAAATTTTCCTAAACTTAAATCAATTGGGACCCAAAATCTCAACGGATTTGAAATTTTTGCTCGGGGGAGAAAATGTGATTTAATTATGAAAATCTGATATAAAATGTGATTGTTTAAAACTCAAATGTAGGCTCCTCCATATGTGTTAAACTCTTTCGAATATCGATGCACATATTAAGGGGGAGCGAATGGTATATGATGGCGGAGAGAACAGTACCAAAAGACCGACCCCGTATTTACTTTATCGGAGTTATAAGGATGGTATGGTTAGGTACATGTTCCCATGATCCCGCCAGAGCCGGAGGGATCTACCCAGGGACAATCCACTAGTTAGTGTAGAAGTCCTTAGGTATGATTACAAAAGGAGTTATGTGAGAAGAAGGGAATAGTGCGGACTGAGATGGAGCTAGTACTGGAATAAACCCAACAAGGTTCTAGTAATGAAGTCTCGGTAAGCACTGAAGGGGTTGAAGAATGAAAAAGAAATGTTAAGATAAAGGGTGAAAAGAAAGCAGCCCTCCTTAAACATTAGGCAGAAACCGGGTCAATACATATGCTGTCAGAATCACACGGTTGATTGCTGACATTGAAGACAAGTATCATGGACCCAGTGATACGCTGCACAACCCTCCCTAGCCACTCAAGATCCCTCAAAGGATTCTTGCTTCATTTCTCACGGAGATCAATACAATTCTATCGTCTCACTCACTCCGAGTTAGTCGATATTGAAAAGGTGGCAGTCCGCTCCAGCCTCCGTCCACTAAAACCAAAAATGCACTATTGAGTCTAGAGCCTTGAGATCATCCAAAAGTCTCGCTAGGACACTTATCCATAATGTGCTTGTTTCTCACACACTGTGACAACAAGTAAAGATTTTAAGAGTCCTTCGCATTATCCTCGTGGTATTGGCCGAACATCCAGTGATACAAAAAGTACTCACGATGAAGATGAAATCCTTCAAAGCCAACATCAAACAAGCTCTTGGTAGTGACATGTGAGATCCCACTATGGATTAAAGCTTGTTACAAATGGAAAGCAACATGGTGCGATTTCCTTGAAATCAAACTTGTTCCAGAATGCGCATTGAAGATCGTTTGGAAAACCACTCGATGCTCATACAAATGATTTTCAGCATAATGACTTGTATGTCTTTCAAAACAAATGTAATTTCTGATAAAAATTGATTTTTGTGCAATAAAACTCTATCGATGTGTCACCAAAACTTCCTTTCTCAAGTAACACGTCGATTGATTTTCAAATCAATTTTTTATCTTTAATCGGTAAGATAGTATCTAACCGATTCACTCTTATCGTGCTGTCTGCTTTGAGACGTTCCGATACAGAGAACAGACAAGTATGGAGATTCTGTTGGTTACACATCAGATGATCTGATACTTATACTGGAAATCCTGTCAAGGAGATTCGTCTTAAGATGAATCTACCTGATCACAGGTCGGTCCTCACGGATCAGGAGGTTAATCCAACCAGACTCGGGCAAATGACAAAGCCATATTCGCCCACAAGCTTTATTGCTAACTGTTTTATTACAGGATCAAGCAAAAATGGAGATGGAAACACCTCGTTCCAGTGGAGTCAATTCACCACCCAATGCTCACACTTAATGCTTCCAAGTAAAGATATCATGACAACTGAATGACCTACAACACAGCTTCCGCAACTCTGAGAAGTAATATCATGATCAAGAAAAGTGTGAGCATGCGGGTCCGAAGGTCACAAAATCACATGAAGGCAATGCTACTTAACAAGGATGATCAAGAGATGAAAGATGAAAGATGATCTCAAGGAAAGCTCAAAGATCGCACAAGCCTAAGAGACAAGTCTCAAAGTTCACTACATAATGTACAAAGACATCAAAGATTGAAGAATCAAAGACTTCGAGCTACAGACAGAAGGTCAATGAAGTAGAATGCTAGAATTCATAATGTATTTTCTGGGGTGACCTCCCTTTGGGGGAGATTGTTAAGTTTATGAAAAAGACTCGGTCACCCCCGTGTATCATTAGTATAGCATAGCTCGGAGTTAGAAAGAAACACTTGTATATATACCCCTTCCCACCCATGGGAAGGGGTTGGTTGTTCATTTCATGAAAAAGGATTTACTTGCACTTTCTCTCTCTAGAAAGACACTTTCTCTCTCTAAGTTTAATTAGCCAACCCATCATCCATTACTTGTGTTATGATCTCTTGTATACTACAGTGTGCTTGGAAAGTTTGATGGAAAGTGTGATGAGGGTTTCTTAGTTTGTTACTCACTAAATAGCAAAGCCTTTAGGGTATATAATTTAGTAAAAGAAAGAATCATACATTAATCAACAAATGTCGAGGACTATGTTAAATGTACAATCCATAACCTTAAAAGTATTTGGTGCAGAAGCCGTTGACACGTTCACCTTCTATCTTTAATAGAATTCTATCCGAGACCAATTCTAAGAAAACTCTTTATGAATATCTAGAGGTAGAAAAACCCACTTTAGTAAATTTCAAGTGTTTGGATGCAAGTGTTTCATTCTAAACATTAAAGATTATTTAACCAAGTTTGACCCAAAGTCATACGAAGGTATTTTTTAGGATATTTACAAAATAGCAAAGCTTATATCATCTTAAATAAACATACTATGAAAGTTGAAGAATCCCTCAACGTGACATTTGATGAAAGTCCTCCTCCTACCAAATTATCACCATGTGGTTTGATGATGATGTTGGTGAAGAAGAAGCTATTGAAAATAATACGAAAAGTATAAGTAATAATAATATGGAAGATGAGTCCAAGAAGTTGCGAGGGTCGTTAACTTAAGATCCAAAAGTCACTTACTAGAACAAGTCATAGGAAATCTTAATCAAAGAACATTAAGATCACAAGCCCAAAATAAAAGTAATTTCTTTTGTTTCATCTCAACCATAGAACCTAAGAATGTCAATGAGGCATTAGGAGATGAAGTTGGGTTGTTGCTATGTAAGAGGAACTAAATCAATTTGTAGCTAATGATGTTTGGGATTTAGGCATCTCCCTAAGAATCAATCAATTATAGGAACTAAATGGGTGTTTAGAAATAAGTTAGACGAAAATGGATTATTGGTGTCTAGAATAAGGCTGAGATTAGGTACAAAGGATATAATCAACAAGAAGATATATATTACGATGAAACATACGCTCCGGTAGCTAGTTTAGAGTTAATCCAAATACTTCTCGCTATTGCTTGTGTAAACGATTTTATATTATACCAAATGAATGTAAAAAGTGTTTTTCTAAATGGGTTTATAAACGAAGAGGTTTACGTTGCTCAACCTCCAGGTCTTAAGCAAGCTACTAAATCTTGGTATGATAGACTAAAATCATTTTTGCTAAAACACGAGTATTCCATGGGAATGGTCGATAATATTCTTTTTACAAAAAATCAAAATCACATCTTATCATTGTTTATGTCGAAGACATCATATTTGAATCCACGTGTCAAAACTTGTGTGATGATTTTGCAAAAATCATGCACGACGAGTTTGAAATGAGTATGATGGGAGAGTTGAACTTCTTCTCGGGTCTTCAAATAAAAAAATGGAAGACGGGATATTTTTCAATCAATCCAAGTACATCAAGGAAATGTTAAAGAAGTTCGGGCTGGAAGATTCCAAACCAACTAAGACGCCGATGTTGACGGAGATCAAGCTTACCAAGGACGACGAAGCCGACACCGTGGATAACACTAAATATCGAGGTATGATTGGTAGTTTACTTTACTTAACTGCATGGCCTAATGTTATGTTTAGTGTTTGCTTATGTGCGCGTTTTCAAGAAAAACCTAAAACTATCCACTTTGAAGCCGTTAAGGGTATATTTAGATATATTAGAGGAACTGCCCACTTAGGATTATGGTATCCGAAAGGAACCGGTACAGAAACTATAGTTTACGCTGACTTCGACCACGCGGGCGACTACGTTGATCGAAAGAGCACTAGTGGCGTTTGTACGGTCATGAGATGTTGTCTAACATCTTTGTTCTCTAAGAAACAAACGGCCTTGCTATCTCCACGACCGAAGCAGAATATGTTTCCACTGGGAAAGCATGTCAACAAGCACTATGGATGAAACAAACTCTCATCGACTACGACATACGACTCGACGACGTTCCGGTCATGTGCGATAATAAAGGCGCCATCGACTTAAGTAAAACCCTCGTCCAACACTCTAGAACTAAACATATAGAAATACGTCACCACTTTCTTTGCGACAACGTCTTAAAAGGCAACATTTTTATCGAGAAAGTTTCATCCGAAGATAACTTAGCCGACATATTAACTAAGCCCTTAAAACGCGAACAATTTAATTATTTACGATTAGGATTAGAAATGATGGAACATATCTCCGATGGTGAATGTCCATCCTCCCAATATAATCATAAGCGGAAATCTAATGGAGAAATAATCATTATTCAAAAGATGTTAATTCTCATTACACGTTCCAATTACAAATCTCAAATCATGAACATAAGATCGAGATTAGAATTTTAATAGATTACGAAAATATTAATAAAATGAGCATAGATATTTTCTAAGTCTACATGTACAACCATACTTGGTTATTACATGAAATTAAGAAATCGATCGCAAAGACAAAAAGAATAATCATCGAATTACAACTCACACTTGTGTTGACGATGTTTTATTACGTCTAAATGTTCATAATGTTTGTGTTATTAGCAATGGTCAAAAATATGCTAGAAGATAACACACTCCAAGTAGGATCGACTTTTGTTGAAATTCCATTGGGAAATTCACGACAACTTCCACGTTATGCTCAAAACTTAGACGTCGACTCCGAAAGCTTGAACACACTTTATTTATAACATATATAAGTCTCTCTAATTGCCAAAACAATAACACCAGCGACCAATTTTCGTGAAATCGAACTCTGCCTGTTTTTTAGCCTCCCACGGATCTACGGATCCACCGTACTGAGATCCGTCTTCACGTTTGGTAAATCCGTGTCTCTATCAGACATACCCTACATTTAAACTATTGGACCACTTTCCTCTTCTCCTCCAATAATACAACTCCACCTAACTTTGCTACCACCTACGATTGCACTTCCCGCCAAGATCATATCAAGCCATAATTAACATAGATCCATTACTTTCAAGTTACTAACAACTACTATTGTAAGTACTTTCATCTCATTTCTTAAATTTACGTCTTGATTTTGTAATTTTGTACAAAAATTAAGATTTGGGATAATAACATTATATTCACTCTAAATCATATCAATATAACATCTAAACATCACATTTGTTATCTACAAATGCATATTATATATAGGGACATGAATTTCTTTTAAACCCCAAATCATATTTTTAATCATTTTTAATTGTTCAAAATAATTATACTTGCATTGTTAATACAAAATAAAAACTATTTTCATTAGACATGATGACCTCATGAATGATCTTTCAAAACATACAATAAATATATTGTTTCGACTCATTTGACTTTGAGATATAACAAAATAGTTGTGCAAGAGTTCATTCATATATACACTCACATATGTATATTATGAGTAACAAATCGCACTTCTACATAATTTACGCATAGAGATACACTTAAATGTCATTCATATAAGTAGATAATTTATTAATTACATTTTCTAATTAATATGTCAAATTATGCTTGGAATGATGAAAACTGACTACAAAAGAACCAAACTCTATATACCAAAAATTCATCGCCTTAATTCCACTCCCAACAACGTCAAAAATACCCTCGAAACCCTTCCAAATCGCCTAATCCATGAAGGAAGACACATTGAATCGTCCTTCACCTTTGGTAACGACATAGTCAAAAAGTTCAAAACCATCAAATTTGATTGCCTTTTAACTTTGAATAGACAAATTTGTCCACGTTTCATCATCGAGTTCTATCAAAAGTTCCAACTTGTCGAAATGTGAATGATTTGTCTATTTATTGGTTTCACCATTAAAGACAAAAATTTCATGATGACACTTGAAAAGTTTAGAGAAGTCCTACAAATTCCTTGTGAAAGAACTTGTATCTACTCAAATGAAAACTCATTTGATCTCCTAAACCCACATCGAGAAAAACACATTCCTTACCTAAGCAACATTCCAAACATTCTAGATATCAAAAATAGCATCACCATGCCATAGAATTATCAAAGTCATTCAAATCCAAGTATCATTTGTCATGATGATGTCCTTCCCAACATCAAAGATTGGGAACTTATTCTCTGTGAGAATGTCATTTGTGATGATACTCACAAAAATTCCATAGACGCATGCTCTGCTATCATGCTCTATAATCTTAAATCAAGTCAAAAATTCAATCTTTCCTATTACATAGCCCACAAGATCGAAAATGTCAAAGATTGTGAAGATTGTCCATTGCCATATGGCTTGCTCCTTACCCGTCTCTATAGGCACATTTTTGCTAAACATCCAAAGTTGTTTCGTCCGTATTCCAAACTGCATTTTGTCCTACATTTTCATATGATGAACTCCATCAACGCCAAAAAGGAAAAAGGGAAAGCTAAGGATAAGGAAACAAAACCTCAACTACCCAATTCACCATCATCGGCGGAAAGCACAAATCAATCCTCACCTTTGCTATGCTACCTTCAAAGAGAGGTATTATTTCATCAATGGTAGTTTACTAATTAGGAACCATGGATAATTATTCTAGGACTTTATTATGCTCATGTGACGGTTGTATGCTATAACTATGTGTAACACTATGTTATTTTGTGGATTGAGAATGCTTATGACTGTTATCTATGATCTAGTTGCTTAAGTATTATGTCATTAAAAGTTTTTGAGTGCTATAAGGCTCCTGGTCGATTCCGAGCCTCTCACAGATCTACAAATCTAGGAAGCCTAGATCCGTGCCTTGATTAGGTAGATCCGTGTATCTATCTGATGCCTAAATTTGAATCTATTTTCTTGTAATTTTATCACTTTATTCAATATCCCAAAGATCTTAAACCTTAGGATAAAATACATCGTCCATATAATCCAAGAACCACTAATCTAAGCATACACCAAATTCACCATATAATCCCTATAATCAAAGCCATTCATACTCACCTTATTTTACTAGCTCTTTAAGATTTCTAGTTCATCCAATGATTCAACACCAACTCCCATAAAAAAATCAAACAAGAACATCTCTCAAAACTTAAATCTAGCCAAAGTAACCTGAATAACATTCCTCTTGAAGTCTTAGAAGAAAGACTAGCACACCTTCATCACTTGACATGTTAATGTTGTATTAACTCACGAAGTGAAATCGGACTACTACTACGAAAAATGCATCTCATGTTTGAATACATACAAGAACACACTCCACAAAATCACAAGCCTACAACCCTCATCTAATATTGTGTATATGCTGTAACAAGAAAATAGAACAACTCCAACGCCTACAAGAGGGTGTTCATTTTATATGTTCTTACATTCAACACCAACTTGGATCTTCTTCCAACTCACCATACTTTTCGCACTAACCACTTTGGTGTATCGCCACCACATTTTGATTATATGGGAGAAAAGATTTTATTCCAAGATTTAGAATTTTTAGATGTTTTTTATTTTCTAGTTTATTTTTATCTTTTCTAGTTGTTGTCATTTTTAGTTTATCTTTTCTTTATGCTCAATTTTATGTTATTTCCCTTATAATAAAATTAACATTATTATCTATTGTGTCATGATGATGGTGGTTGTTATGCTTATATATATGCGTGTGTTGTTGCTATATATATATGTATATATATGTATATATGTATGTATGTATATATATGAATGTATATATATGTATGTATATATATGTCAAAGATTGTGAAGATTGTCCATTGCCATATGGCTTGCTCCTTACCCGTCTCTATAGGCACATTTTTGCTTAATTTTAT